>JANIHZ010000210.1:20857776-20869628 GCA_027478365.1 Erythroxylum rufum | reverse complement strand
GTTTAAGTAAAATTAAAATTAAAATTAGAATTTAATTTTAATTAAATTATTAAAATATCAAAATATATTATAATAGGCTTTAGACTCTAGGGGAGCTAGCACTCCTTGCCAACACGTTATATAAATATTATTAGTCTAAACACTTGTATGGTTACGGTAATTAAGATCAATCGATCTCAAAAGTGACTAGAGAGAAATAACAAAAAAATGATTAAGTTTCATACTAATATATGAATTAAGAGTCATGTTTTATTATAATTTATGTGTTAATTATTTTATAGAATTTAAAATAATCTTGACATTTAAAATTTTAAAACAAAAACTTTTTATATTTATTTCACTGCGTGAGCCCAATCGGGGCAAAGGTAACCCTGCTTGAGTCCTAGCCCAGCTTGGCCAGGCTCGAACTTTTCTTAAAATTACAGAAGCAAAAATGATTATAAGGGTCTAGCTTTAAGCCAGGCCGACTTGGGCAGTCCGAGCCCAAGCCGGAGGCTTGGCCCGAGGCTTGGTTAACAAGTCTGGTTTGCTAATGTCGGGTCGACCGGGGCAAGTTAGGCCTGGCTAGAGCAGGACGGACCTAGTTGCCATCTTTACCGCCACTTAATTAAAATATTTGACTATTATTGATTTGAAAGCCGGCTTTGGAACAACTGGTAAAGTTACTCCTTTGTGACTAAATGATCACAGGTTCAAGTTATGGAAACAACTACTTTGTAAAATACAAAGAGAAGGCTCCAGACAATTAATGTCCCTCCCTTAACCCTTGCAAAATAGGGAGCCATGTACACTAGGATTTGAAAAATAAAAGAAAAAACCTAAACTTAAAAAATATGAAAAGTTCAAATTTGTGCTTAATTATTTGGGTTGGTTGTGTGAGGCTTAATAAAGCTAGTATGTTCAGTGAGTTACTTGTTGTGATGTTGGTTGAGTTATTCGGGTTGTTGCTTGAGGGTTGGATTGTCTTTAGTGTGATTGGTGGAGTGCTCTCACGATAGATGGTGAACAATGATAGCAGCTTAAAACATGAAGTTGCTGGCATTGACGTTATGTTGGACTGTGTGATTGGTGGAGTGCCCCGCAACTGTGCAGAGAGCACTCCACCAATTATAATGACGACAATCCAGCCATGAAGCAATAAACTAAATAACTCAACCAACACCACAATTAGTTTCACACTAATATCTTGTCGCTGCCACTTTGCTACCCACCATTACCAACAATTGTTGCCATCGCCACTTGTTTATTAACTGACGCCACATTCTAGTCACGTCTCGCCTGATACTTCTTGCTATCATCGTAAGCTGCAAATAGTTGCCAAGCAACTTCATCACCGAAGCTGCCACCTTACAGTTGTGGGGGCACTCTAACAATCACTCAGTTTTGCATAGTGTCAACTACAACTTCACCGTTTCAAGTTGCTGTCATTGTTCACCATCTGTCTCGAGAGCACTCCACCAATCACACTGACGACAATCCAACCCTCAAGCAATAACCCAAATAACTCAACCAACACTACAATAAGCTCCTTACAGAACATACCAGCTTCAATAAGCCTCACACAACCAACCCAAATAATTAAACACAAATATAAGCTTTTCAAATATTTTAAGTTTAGGGTTTTTGGATTTGAAAAATCTCAGTGCACTAGGCTCCCCATTTTGCAAGGGTTGGGGGAGGGACATCAATTGTCTACAGCCTTCTCTTTACATTTTACAAAGTGGTTGTTTTCATAACTTGAACCCGTGACCTTTTGGTCACAAAGGAGTAACTTTACCAATTGTTCTAAGTCTCACCCTCAAATCAATAATAGTCAAATATTTTAATTAAATGATGGTAAAAATGGTAACTAGGTTTGGCCTGGTTCACCCCGGCCAGGTCTAACCAATTATGGTCAGCACGAAATCAACAGACTAGACTAGTTAACTAAGCCTCGGGCCAAGCTTCCTTGGTTATTTGGTTCTTTCTTCTTTTCAACGCACGCTTTCAAAGATTTGCTTGAATTTCTTTATCTAAGAAAACAAAATCTATCAACATATCCATACACAAAATCTATCAACATATCCATACTTACTACAAAAGTGACATATCATATTATATGAATGAGGATGATACATATATGCATTTCTATGTGTGTATGTATAATGAGAAAACTTCCTTGAGATATTAAAGTTGTTTAATTGTCTCTTAAGGTAGTGAAATGTCCCATGACTATATGTATAATTCCTACCATGAATGAAAGCTTGATATATGTTTCTTTGAGGCCTAAAAGGGTGAGTAAGTTTGTATGTTATTATATAAGTTATAACTATTCTTCCTTTAATCGTATTGAACTCTACGTATAGGTTGTGAGGCATATATAAAAGTATGATATTTGCTCTTCATTTGAGCCCTAATGGATGTATTATTTGCATGTGTATGCTTAGATGTAGATGCTCCATACTCATTTGTCATTTTAGGCAATGATTCTTCACTATACAATTTTTTTTCACTTGACAATAGTTATATCTTATTCCATGCCCATCATTGGAATTGTTTTGAGCTCCTAGCATGTTTTCTAATATTTCACTCCCTGTAGTAAACTTGGACAAAGAGTCCTTAAGGGAATCTAACTCTTTTTTCAATGTTTTATTCTCACTCCTTAATTCATCCAAGTGAGATTGTCATCACTAATTATTTTGGTTGCTTAATACTATGCAATTTACTTTTCATTGTTTCTCACTTATGTATGCATTCAACTCTTTTTAAACTTCTTTGAGTTTAGAAGACAATTTCTTCCTTTTCTTACTTATGATTTCTAAATTTTCAATTAATCCATCATAAGTCAAATCAATATCACTATCACACAACTTAAGGTTGGATGTTACCTCATCACCATCCATAGCGATAAAACATATATGAGTTATCTCTTCTTTTAAATGGTCACTTTCATATTCACTTGTGTTATCCCAAGTTGATGCTTTAAGTGATTTCTTCTTTTCTTTTTCTCCTTCTAATAATTTCTCTCATATTTCTTATTATTTTTAAACTGGGGACATTATGACTTTATATAGCCATGTTTTCTACATTCAAAGTAAGTAATATTAGAGGATTTATATCTTAAAGCATTTTACCATCCTTAAAGTCCTTTCTTTTAGAGATTTTTTAAAATTTTCTAGTGATTAAACCAATGTCTTCTTCATTACTTTTACTAGTTGATGTCTCTTCCTCTTTGCTGGATTCTTCCTTTGAGGCTTTAAACACTAAATTCTTTTCTTTTAATTTTCGTTTCTTCTTGCTTATTTTGTAGCCTCACTTTGTATGTAAGAATAGATTCAATAAGCTTCTACAATTGTAACATTGTTAGATCATTGACTTCTTATATAACGATCATTTTAGCTTCCCATATCTTCAAAAGTGATCTAAGCAACTTTCTTATCATTTCAATATTAGTATATGTCTTTCCAAGACCTTTGAGAGTATTTGTAATATAATAAATCCAATATACACGTTATATTTGCTTTATTTGAAACAATACATATTAATGAGCTAGCATGCTTACTTTGTTCTATTATATTTAATTAGTTCCTTAATGTGTAACTTCTAAAATATGCAAAATTTCATGAGTTGTTTTACACGTTGGGACCCCATTGAATTCATTTCTTTCTAATGTACAAAAAAGATATGTGTGACCCTATTATTTTTAAAAAACTAAAATTTTATCTTAAGGTTCTCATTCTTCCTTTAATTTGGGTACCTTTTGTTATCAACAATTTTATTAGGCATAAACAGGCCATTTGACATTATTTCCCAAAGGTCTACACTGTCGGTTATTAAGAAGAATCTCATCCTAGTTATCCAATAAAGATAATTATTATCATTAAAGAAAAGTGGTCTATTAATGCTTCTTATTGGTTGAATGATGATGATGATTTTCCTAAACATGCCATTATGATCTTTTCTATAAGATTTTGTTAGAAATATTAGCCTAATAAACCTGCTTTGATACCACTTACTAGTCTCTAATGGCACTAAGAGGGAGTTGAATTGGGTGTTTATAAAATTGAACAATTTTTAAAACTAATATACTCAATCAACAACAATCAATATAAATAAGTAGAAGGAATTTACTTAATAGAAATTTAAAAAAAATGAACAGTAATTTAAAGAGGATAGGAATGACAGAATGCAAATTGATTTATAATGGTTCGATAAATAACCCTTACCTACATCCACTCTAAAGACTCTTCTTAGAATTCCATTATAATTTTTCTTTCAAGGCAAAGAATAACCTTTGCACAATCTTTCTCGGTAAAGAGGAACCCTTCTAACAATCTTTTTCAAAGGTGAAGAGAAACCTTAATCCCACTTGAAAAACTCCCAAGTACAATATTCAACACTCAAAAAAAATATTATAACTACAAAATATCTTACTTATTCACTTGATAACTCCAAAATGGCTCATTTGCACAAATATGAGACAATAATGCTCAAATGATTGAAAAACTCTTTGAAATTTATATATAAACACCCGAATTCTTCTTAATACTAGAACCAATGAAAAAAAAGCCTACTTATAGTGTTTTGGAACCCTAAATAGCCATTAAATTTAAGAACTAGTTATTAGAACGACTATATATAGTGCATTGGTCGACCAATATACATTTACAACATTAGATTCACTAGTTGTTAGACATTAGTCGAGTAGTACACATATTTTTCAAACGATATGGCACATTGGTACACCAATTCATTAATGTTATAATAAACTCATAGTACATCAAATTAATAGCCTTAACTTATATTGGTTGACCAATAACTCATATAGGTTAACCAATTACCCAAAAAACATGATTTTAACAACTTCAAATGCTCAAGACCAATTTGTTTAATCTAAATGCACTTCCTAAAGCATTCCCAAAATATTATTTGAAAGATCAAGAAGCTTTTATATTAAAATCAAAAGCTTCAATGCCTTTTGATGAATGTAAAGACTCATTCATTAAGTAAGATGAAATGATTATGTATGGCGAGTCTTATGGATCATCAAATCAACAAAGTGAGCTTACAAATAATAATACAAAATGTGAAATGACCTTTATAAGCCTTGATATTCTTTTATTCTTGTATTGGTCTTCATTTCATCGGCTGCAAATTTTAACTTCTCTTTATCAATTTCATATACTATCTTGTTAAGTTTATGACTTCATTTTGTTCTAATATTGCTTTTCACAAAAATAATAAACACATTAGTAATAATTATGTTTTGTTATCATCAAAACATCAATTGGAACCTTATTTAGTTTAATAGAAACAAAAAAAATCTTCTTTCTCTCAAGATAGACTTCTTATTTACTAGTAATCAGCCTGAATATGAGGGCATAATAACTGGGCTAGAAATTCTAGTAGATCTGGGGGCTAATGGTGTCCTCATTATAAGATATTCTTAATTGGTATAGTGGTAGGTAGCAGGAGAGTATAGGTGCGTAAGTTTAACTTTGTCACCTTATTATACTGTTGTTGCTCAATTGTTGGAATTCTTTGATGAGGTTGGATTCCAACATATTCCTCTAGAAGAGAATTGGGAGGCAAATGAACTTTCTTAAATTGCCTATGAGTTAAGTATATTTAAGGAGCTTGTTCACAAATGTGTTATTATATACTGAAGGTCTTATCTATCCATTTATTAAAGGAGAATTTCCTTAGAAGTTTTTAACATCGATAAAGAAGTCATTCGGGATTGAAGGGATAAGTTTAAAAACCTTTTAAAGAACTATAATAAGAAGGTGCCCTATAGAATTAAATTGCAAGCACTCAAATTTGTATTGATTGAAGGAATCTTGTTTCAGCAAGGCAGTAATGGACTTCTTTTAAGTTGTTTAGAGATGTTTGGGGAAATAATGGTAATGAAGCAAGTTCATAAGGGGTGTCTAGTGTCCATCATTTTGAAGTTAAAATGAGATGGCTTATTAAACATCATGGTTAAAGGATTGTATATCATATGCAAAAAGTTACTAACAATGCCAAATGTATGGAAGAATACAATGAATTCCTGCTTCTAAGTTGCACCATATAATTAAGCTAAGGCCATTTAAGGGTTAGGTCATTAACCTTAATGGAAAAATATAACCACCTTCCTCTAAAGATCATAATTGTGTTATGTTTGCAACATTTTATTTTACTAAATAGGTGGTTGCTTAACACATAAAAAAGTTTGAGCAAACCGAAGTAGTGAAGTTGATTAAATAACAAATTATTCATTAATTTGGAATTCTATAATCAATAATGAGTTACCGAGGAGCTATGTTTACTCGTCAGGAAGTTAAAGATGACTCGTTACTATACTCAGGCTAATGGATAAGATAAAGGGTAAACTAAAGCAGTAATTGAAATCTTGGAGAAGACATTAGAGGAGTATCCTAGAGATTGGCATAGAATTTTATCTAAGGCTTTACAGGCAAATCGAGCTTCTAAACATATAGATAAGAAAAATGTTTTAAAGGCGTTTGAGTATTCTAATATAATGATAATAGAATTAGAGGATCTAGATGAAGTTCACCTACAGGCTTTGAATAACATGATTATAGAAAAAGAAAAGGTAGCAAAAGCTTTACAATAAAAGAGTTCAAAAACAGGAATTCCAATAAAATGATTTGGCATGGAAACTAATTTTGCCACCTGGAACAAATGACAAAAACTAGGGAAAGTGATCCTCTAATTAGGAAGGGCCATTTAAAATTCATGTGGTTTTGGAAGATAACATATATTGGCAATCTAGCCTAGAAGATGAAACTTATAAATGTTTTATTAAATAGGATATATTTAAAACCCTATATGCCTACTCTATTGGAGAATTAGGTGTAAAAGAATAAAATTCTCCAACAACTTAGTGAACACCAAAATAATTATTCAAGTAGTAATTATTCCAAAGAAAATAAAATTCAAAACCAAATAGTCCAACTTATGGACAATAAATTGTTTATAAAGGGTGTAAAGTATTTAAAGTTGATCCAAGTTAAAAGACTAGATCCTCACCTATTTTTTATTACAATAAACTTGATCTTCTTTAGTTTATTATACTTGTTGTTTCCAAAGGTTGACCTTTTCCTTTTACAACAAAGTGATTTTCCTAGGTCTTTAGTCATCTACTTCTCCTCATTGAATTCCTAATTAAGTTGCTTATCATCCTGTTTTAGAGTCTTTTACTTCTGTCCAATCAACTTGATGGCTCTTGCTTTTTCATTAGTTTGATCCTCTAAAGAGTCAAATTCTTTCTTTAGTTTTTGAATTCGTGCTAGGAGACTTTTACCTTTGATTTCCATCGCTTCATAGTCCTCTTGGTGTCTTTGTAAGAAGCATAGTCTCTTGGAGTAGACAACATGGTCATTGTAGGACTTCTCAAAGGAGGATAATACTTTCTCAATTTTGCTTAAAATTTGTCCAATGGTAGGTGATTGGGTCACAGAACCAATATAGGACAACATGCTTAGAAATAAACTACATTGAATTTCAGTTAAAAATTAGTCTGCATCTCATCTTCAAGGACTCCTTAACTCTTATCAGTTCTTCATAATTAATCAATGGTACAACATTAGAAAGAGCTTCAAGTGAAATGTCTAGGAAGCTTAAATCAAAGATTTACTTATAAGTTTCTATTTTTAGCCAAACATCTCATGCTTATAAGATATAGAAGAACTTGTCAATAAGTTTAGAGAATTTTTAAAAATGTTGAGGGAATTTTGCTTTACCTCTCTGGTGAAGTGACTTTTGTGATCTTTAATTCATGGGAACTTATAAATTTCCCAAAATATAGTTCATGTAAGAGGGCATGTGGTGTGAATTTATGTTAATAGAATAAAAGAAATTAGAAATGAGTGAGATACCATCACTGATGTCTTCCACAAACTTCTAAGGGGTGGAAGAAGTCTCATCTTTAGGGGCAGTTTCTTCAATAGTGGCTACAGTGGCTTTAACTTAATCAACTTGTTGGTAGAGCGGGTTGATTTCTTTACTTTCTTAGAGCTAGGAGCCAATGGATATTTTTCTTTAAATTTTCTCTTAGTGGCAAAGCTTATAGCTAGTTTTAATTCTTTCTTTGAAGTGGTCTTTTCCTTTTCTTTTCCTTCAGCATTTAAAATTTAGAAATTTAAAGCATCACAAGTTAGTTATAGAATTGAAATTAAATAATTTTTAAAAGACTAGAGTAAGAAAAAGTACCTTTAAGGATTACAAAATCTGAGCGAGGAAGCAATTGCCAGTTGTTCTTTTTCCATAAAAAATTATAAGCTTCTATATTGGCAACAGTCGCCATAGAAATCTTACATTTTAAGGTATGATAATGTTTAAAAATTTCATGCAAGAATTCATCATTAATGGCACCAGCTTTGAAGGAGAATTCCACTAGGTAGTCTAGAAGGTGGATGATAGGAGGAATTCCTAGGGAAAGATCAAGTTACTGGCCCCAAAGAGAAGGCAGATATATTTCAAAGGCTAAGGCTATGATAGAAGGGCAGGTGTAAAAGCCTTGTTACTACCTACCACAAAGACTTTTATATTAGTGTAAGAAAGGAAAAGTTCTTAACAAATAGTCGAGTAAGAAGAATTAGAGGGCTTGAATATCTTTAGACAATAAGGCCTTTTAAATTGGTCCATTAACCTGGATTTTAAAGAAAACATGGAATTGAAAATATCCTTGGTGGGTTTACTATATAGCCTTGTTGAAAGACGAAGGTCGAGAAAATTAAGGATTTAGGGTTTATAGAAGGAAATCTTTCTTTATCCTTGAGTTTCGGAAAATAAGTGAGTGTCCAAAGCTAGATGAACTATACATTTAAATTGAGCCTCTAAAGGAGCATATTGGACAAACTCCTTATATTCTCATAAAGGAATCCAGAAAAACACAACTTATAGCAAACAAACCTACATGAGGCTACTTCTCTTTAAAAACATAATAATTCTAGACTTGATTTATTCTTTATTGGACAAAAGCCTAATTGATTAAACAAAACCAAAATAAACTTAATATGCTTTTCATTAGAGATATGGTTCTTAAAAGAAAGAATAAATATTAATCATGCCATAGTAAGAAGAACATTTGAAGGCACTAAGGTTTAAATCAGAAGTTTTTTCAACTAAAAAATCAAAATCCACTCCAATAACAGGCCAGCCAGTCAAAAAGAAAGCATCTTTAAGTAAGATAAATGCATGGCCAAAAGGAAAAAAGTAAAGGAATTGTATGAAGGACTCTGCAACTTCAGGAAAACAAATAGTAAATTAGGTTGGTACTCTAGTGGGTTCCTATACAGGGCTATCAATTAAAGAATTCCTTGCCTCTTCTAAGTAGAATGGAAGAGGGTTATAGTCTATATATCCATTTGTTCCATTATTCTACATTCTTTGGCAATGATTTTAAAGATTATAAGTTTTGTGATAAAGGAAATTATAGTAGGAAGCTTGACTTACTTACCTCTCCTACTTAGAGGAGATATGGCTAAAGAGATCCAACAAACGATAAGATTCTGATAGCCAATGGTAACTCATGCTCATGATCAAAGTGTGGAATTCTTACTTGAATGTTATAAAAAGGAGATTTAGATGACATAATTAAAAGAAATTCTAGGAAAAAATTTAGATTTTAAAGCTTTTTACCTTAATCTAATAAAGGCTAGGAGTGGCTTGGTAGGAATTGAGACTCTTTGGAGTTTTCTAGCCTACATGGAGAATGAAATTAGGGGGAAAAAATGTAGAATATTTGAATAAAATATAAAGAGATGTTGATGGATTACATCTATAGCATTTTACTCGATGGAGTCAGTGGAAGATAAAGAAGAAGCACAATGTTTGACACCTATAATAGAAATTAAAAAAGGAGAGTTTATTAAGTTTTAGAGGAATTTGTAAGGAAAAGAAAAGGAAAAACCTGGGGTTAGTAGAGAAGATGGAGTTTGCTTGGAGTTTAAAGTAATAAATAGTTAAGAATGAGGGGAATTTGTAGAAAAATGAGAAAAGCGTAAAGGAGTAGCAGGAGTTCGAAATGTAAATAGATCAAATCCTTAAACTTTTATAATAGGCGAAGAGTTAACAATTTAAAATGCAAAAGAGTCTTTACACAACTACTATGCCTAATGTTCCCTTTCAATCAATGACTCTTTTTCGATAAGGATTGTGTGAAGGTTATCTTGATGATGTTTCTAGGCTTCTTCTTTTAATTGGGCTTTTCTTGGTTCATGAAAATTCTAAAACCATTGGTCTATATATGTGAATTTGATTGATGACCTTGAACTCATTCTTGTGAATTCTAGAAGTTCTTTAATACCATATATTTAGTTTGCTTAATCAAACATATACAAGGGGCAATTATTGATAGCCTGAGTGAAATTCGGCCTATTTGACCCAAAGATAAAATGGCCCAGTTGTGTGAAGATTTTTAGAAGTCAACTAAATTGTTTAGGGAAATCTTAAGCATAAGAATCATTAAGTAAGTTCAGGATTTGTGAGTCAAAGATGGTTGAAATATCATTAACATGTACTTTAAAAACAATTGTGTATTGGTGGGCAATTCATCATAACATAGTCATGATTGAAGTATGATTGGAGGTTGAAAGGTTACATAAGAATTGTTTGAGGAAGTTAAATTTGAAAGGAATGTATAAAGGCACCAACATCACAACATAAAGGGCACACAAACATAATCACACTATCAAACATAAAACCTATCATTGTTTTCATCTTTCTTGACTTTCTACTCATCATTTATTTAGATAAAATTATCCTTTTAACTTAAATTTCAAATCCTTTACACTCTTTAGCATTTTGTAACTTGGTAACTTATAATTTTACTTTCTAAGTTTTCCAAAGCCCACATTGCTAGAATTTCCATCTCTATAGATAATGTTTTATTTCTTGTATTATGTCTGATTTATAGGATATGGTTAGATTTATATGATATGGTGTGTCAATATGTACATGCCTCTAGAAAACTTATATCTAGGATCATTCAATATATATTTGTTGAGGATATTTTAATGTAAAAGATAAGTCCTCCAAAATTAAGGTTGTCAGTCGTGCAAATTATAAAAGAAGAATAATCAGTGGTATTTTCTCGTGGTGTGAACATTTTTAAAGTTAGACTATGAGGCACTGCATAAATGGAATTTAGTGAGAGCGGTAACCTTGAAACCCACTCTGGTCTTCTATTTAAATTAATGGATTTGATGATCCTTTTCATATATTTGTAAATTTTGTCATTAAGTTTAATTTTTTATTAAAGTAAAACCATTACCATTTAAAATGAGGGTTGTCTTATGGTGCTGCAATATTAAAGCCATTGTTAAATTGGCAGCACCTTGCTAGTTTTTAAGTAATTCACATATGGTGCATACTGTCGTAGTAGCTCGTCTTAAATGCTACAGTTGCATATTTTGTGACCTAGTAGCTACATTAATAACCAAAGCCTAACAAGCATAGAATAAAAAGATATAGAACAAAAAATTTGCTAGAGATACACAGAAGGTAAACCAAGGTTATATTAATCCAATATGTATCTAAATCATTTTTAAGAAAAATTATTGCACTATATTCCATCCATCTCTATTAACTCATCCATAACCTTTTAACATATCATATAATTACCCACTTTGACAATCCACTTATATTCTTAAGAATGCAATGATTAGCATACCTGTAGCGCCCCCTTACTGTAGCGTACCCACCGGGACGCCCGTAGGCCACTCCGGTACGTATTCTACGATAAGAGAGAACTACAGCCAAACGTCCCGCTACTCCACATGGCATCGAAATAATACAACAGTAATATGAAATTGCAACTTTTTAAAATCAACTGGTTTCATTTCATTTCAACAACTTTAGGAATT
>JANIHZ010000210.1:20823088-20850105 GCA_027478365.1 Erythroxylum rufum | reverse complement strand
TAGAGAAGAAAAGTGAGTCATTATAAATCGATCCCACAAATTGATGATATCTGATATGAGGTTTCTTTGATCACATTGTTGCGTGATGCTTAATATGCTAACCCCTAATTTGGGGCGTTACATTATTATTTATTATAATGATTTTTGGAGATAGGTTAAAAGTATACAGTACAACTGTACAATATGATAATTGACTATTTTGTAATTTTTAAAAAATTCAGGGACTATTTCATAAATTTAAAAAATTACCCGAAACGGTACCTGATATTGACCAGTATCGGTACAGTACCATACTAGAACTCAATCTGGTATCAAGTCCGATACGGCATTCACAACATTAATCACATCATAAATTATTAAAAAAGAAAAAAATCACTGTGAGGCAGACAACTATGGACACAAACAGACAAATTTAGGGAACTGGAGAAAACATAAAAGGCAGACAACAATGACCTACCATGATGAAATGTCGTCTGAGGAAGAACATATAGTGAAGAAGACGAAAGACGTGCGAGATGAGGGATTGTGACGGAAGAAAATGGGAGATTAGGGATTAGGAAAGAGGAAAATGAGATTGTGTTGGAAGAAGATTGGAGAAGACTATGAAGATTGAAACGTGGTGATGTCTGTAAGTAAGAGGGATTAGGGATTTGGGAAGAGAAAGAGAACAAATGGTGCGTTTGGGAAGAGGAAGGTTGCATATCGCTTCTAAAAAACGTAGCGTTTCTGTCCAAAAATGCTACGTCTAAGAGAGGAGGAGACATTGTATTTTTGGACCTGATGTGGGACCTACCACCATGCGCTTGTCAGCAACGATGGGTCCCACATCCAGCGAAAATTAAAAAAAGGAACTATGTCAGCATTTAACGGGCCACATAAGCAGATGACTGACGGTGCCCTTACGACGTCAATGCTCGGGACCCAATATGAATGGTTTCCACACATTGGGGTCTCATGTGAACGTCTCATATACTTAATGATTCAATTTTAACACTCTGAAACGTTATAGTCTATTTTATACATTCCTAAAAACGTTGAGGACTAATTAGCCGATTTGGCCAATTCTCTATTTTAAATTTATGTTTTCCTTACTGTTTTAATGGTTTATTCAATTTATACTAAAATAAGACATAATTTGATTAAACTGAGAACACTCAAGCTTTTGTTCTCAAGGTTTATTGAAGAATATATTTGACTATAATTATTAATAGAAAAATGGTAATTAATTATACAATAATGTTAGAACAAATAAAATAGTACTTAGGATCATAAAAAATCATTATCCAAAGAAATTAGAAATTCTTTGGTAAATATTTTGCATGTTACAAACCCCTAAAACATGCAGGATTTTAAGGCAATTAGTAAAAGGCTTAAGTATTACTATAATTTTTAAAATAATTATAGTAAAAAAATAAAGTATTTTTATCTTAAATAGGTGTCTCCCAAAAATATGTAAGTAGTTATTAGAATAATTGTTTCGTAGTTTCATCTTTGTTTCTAAGAGGAGAAGCTATTGCGTAATCTTGCTTATGGGAAGTTTTAGTGTCACAAATGGAGAGTTTCTGGATTGAATTTTATCTCTTGAAGTCGTTTAATTTCATAAAATTTTAATTATATAATGCAAATTTTATTATCAAGTGATTTTAACAAATTGGAAGGACATTTTAATATGCAAGGCTAGAGGAAGAAAGGAAGGAAAGAAGAGAGAGCTAGAATACTTCAATTATTATTATAATAGTAGTAGTAGTCATGGTCTCTTGCTACTAGTAGTTGGTGATGTTGTTATTATAATTTGGAGTTCATGTCAAGCCTCTCATTTCTTTTCTACGTGTCTCTTACTCGATGGAATAGATAAAAAATAAAATAATTATTTTTTTATAAATAAAATAGATAAAGAATAGATTTCGTACCGATTCGCTACCGTAATAATTGTGTTCGGATGTCGGATCCGTTTTCGCTTTATGTTTCTGTTTCGGAATTTGAATTCCATTTCCGATACTTTGTTTTCGCTTGCTGATTGATTTGCTTCGATTCGTTTGCATTAGTTATTCGATTTGCTTTCGAATTCGTTTTATCCAATTTGATTTCGCTTCGTTATTCGTATTCGTTTTCCGTTTTTTTCTTTCCGGTTGGGATCCGGTCTCGAGATCAGGTTCCAACATAGATAGTATCAGAGTAAGAAGAGTTTGTAAGGAATCATGTTTATGTTTGAGTTTTTCGGATTAAGTAGTTGGGTTCCGGAAATAGGATCCAATAATTTCACATCAATTAAATGATAACATTATGCTTAATGAAAAAGATTAAACCATAAATTAAATAATTGAGATGGCTACAACTATTCAATTTAGCTTTTTTGTTTCTAATAAGTTAAATATGCAAATTTATAAATAACTTATTTGCTACTTCTACCATTCATTCCTAATAATTATGGATCAATGAATTCAAGGATAACTATAGAATAGTCAACATCAAATTAATTTGTCAAATCAATCATTATTAATTACTCATAAAATAAAAGAAATACAAAATAAGAAATACTTTAATTAAAATAAAAATCTAGGTTTAAAACAAACCTTACAAGATTAAAACTAGAGTTTTGATTCCTCTTGAAACAAAAAATAAAAGATTTAAGCCACTCATGGCTTTAATGCTACCACAAAAATAGAAGAAAGAAGAAGAGGAAACAAAAGAAAGACAAAAGGGAATTATAGAGAGAGTGTATGTAACATTCTCCTCTTCTTTTCCTACCCAAAAGCTAACTTCTTCTAATATTCTAGATATTATCTTTTAAACAAATCCAAATCCAAATCCCTACATAATAAAGACCGGGAATAAATCGCCCAATTGAATTGAAACTCTTGAAATGAATTTGGCTTTGGGCGTGATCTCGACTTATCTACTACAACAATCTATCATCTTTTTTTTCCCACAATTTGTGACTTTGACAAATAATGCTCCAATATGATTCGATCTCCACTTGTCATCTCCTAAAGTAGAATTAATATTAATTTTATGAATTAAGCACCAAAATCATTTCAAAACAAAAGAAATAAGTCTAATTAACATTATCAAATCACATCTTATCAATGATCCAAAAAGCTCACCATATATAAACATTTCATTTAACTTCATTACATGAGTTTTTTATTTCATCAAGAGGCATCAAAACTTTTGATTTTTATATAAAAGCTTCTTAATCTTTAACAGAAGTTTTATGGAACATTTTGTGAAGTGTTTAATTTATATTTGCATTAATCCAATTGAGTTTAATCATTTGAAGGTGTTTAAATCATGTTTTTTAGGTAATCGATCAACCTATATGAGTTAGTGATTGATTAATATATGTTATCATTGTTAAACTTGATATATCGTCAGTTTGCAACAATATTGGTTAATGTATTGATCAACTAATGTGCCACATTGGTCAGTGTTTTAACTAGTGAATTTGGATTTCTTAGTTTGCAACAATATTGGTTAATGTATTGATCAAGTAATGTGCCATATTGGTTAATGTTTTAACTAGTGAATTTGGATCTTTTAATGCATACTGGTTGACCAATATGCTATACTAATTGAATGGCGTGTCGTTTATAGCCATTATAATGGTTAGTTTTTGGTTTCAACATTTATTATGGCTCTCAAATACTATAAATAGGTGTTTTCTCATGGTTTTAACATCAAGAAAGTTTTGGGTATTTCAAAAAGTTTTTCAATCTTTTAAGCATTATTGTGTTATATTTATACGAGTGAGACATTTTGAGTTATCAAGTTAATAAGTGATATATTTTTGAGTTATAATCTTTTGTTAAGGTGTTGGATATTGTACTTGTGAGTATTTCAAGTGGGATTAAGATTCCTGTTTATTTTGGAAAAAGATTGTAAGGTCTCATCTTTATGGAAAAATATTATATAAAGGTTATTATTCATTTTAAAAGAAAAATTATAGTGGAATTTCAAAAAGAATCTTGAGAGTGAATATAGGTAAGGATTGTTTGTTGAACCACTATAAATAGATTTACATTCTCTCCTTCGTATCCTCTTTAAATTATTGTTCAATTATTTGATTAATTTATATTAAGCAATTTTCTCATATTTATTTATATTTATTGATGTTAACTGAGTATATTAGCTAGAAAAATTGTTAAATTTTGTAAACACTCAATTCACCCTTTCTCCTTTTAAATGCCTTCAAGGACTAACATCATCTTTTTTGAAAAATAAAAGAAAACAATCCACACCGTCAATAGGAGAAATTTACAAAACTTTAACACAAAAAGTTCGTTAAGATGTTGAAGATCTAACAAACGAACACAAGGAACGGATTGCCAAAAATAATAATAAGAAAGGGTAACAGATCAAAGTCGGGATCAATATAAAATTGAGGCTAACCTTAATTGCATGATAGATGCAGGTCAACAGTTGATATCGCTATCTAATCTAAGGTAAAAACTTGCATATAGAAAAACGAATAATACTTGTTTCTTGGTTGGAGAACGATAATCCTACCATTCAGTCATAGACATATCAACCAATGAGGGAACAGTAGGCTAATTGCAAAAACAAAACGCATTAAAACCAGCAAAAGTCACCGTAAATCAAAGGCACAAGCCCGAAAGAGTAGTAGAATTTGATACAAGAGACAATCCACTCTTTCCTCACATGACGCGACTAGGGGTAGTTAACCGCATTATTGTACAATCAACCAAGAGGCACACGATTCGTGCTTCACCCATCGTAGCGCTGCCTAATCACTCTTGCCGCTACTGAATCGCATAACGGCAAATGACGAGCATGGTGATGGCTATTTTGGAGAATTTGAAGCAAAATGAGAGGGATTTTAGAGAAACAAGAAACTGGATTGTTTCTCATTTTGGCACTAATACAATAAGATTTTGACGGACTATTGATTGAAGATGATTTTTTTAATAACAGTGGTTTTGTGAGTTTGTTCGACAAAGTTATTTTGTTTAATTGGAATCTTTTTACGTTTCATACTATTCTTGCTATGACCACCTGCTTTTCTCGCACTATTTTTCACGTAACAATTGGTATTAGAGCATCAATTCGGAATATCTGTTTCATACCGACCACACCTTTGATTCATTATCCGTTTTGTCTCAGAAAATTTTCTCGTCAGTGTTGCCTACCAACTGTTTGCTAATAAACTTGAATCATGTGGTATACAAATAACTGCTATGCAATACAATTTGGAGCCAAAAGAGAAATGACCATGGTAGAACTTAAGGTCATGTTCCCCAAATATATGCAAAAACGTAACTCTATTTTACAGAGCGAAGATATTCATGGTACCAGTGGAATTGCTGAAAGGGATGAGGAGGTTATTGATGAGTTTGAGCAAGATCTGTATACTGAAAAATCAACAGTGGGTGATTCTTATGAGCAGCAAGAAATCAGATTGAGACCACTTATCAAACAAGGAAGAGTACATTCGCAGATAATTCATCAATACGTAAAAGTACATGCTAATATCAACTCATTAGCAATTACAGGGAGTTTGTTGAATAATTCGTTTTCGGCTATGAATTCTCCTTCTTTAAGCATCCTATGTAAGTGAAAAAGATGAACACTGGAAATGGGTTTAATCTTATAAGGCAAAATAGCTAT
This sequence comes from Erythroxylum rufum, assembly GCA_027478365.1. NCBI lineage: Eukaryota > Viridiplantae > Streptophyta > Magnoliopsida > Malpighiales > Erythroxylaceae > Erythroxylum > Erythroxylum rufum. The sequence continues at coordinate 20,844,480 of JANIHZ010000210.1, read as the reverse complement.
CCCAACGTTGGCGTTGAAAACGGTCTTGCCGAAATGGGAGATGAAAGCTTGAGTACATGTAATTTTAATGTCAATAATAACAAGAGTCATCACATTTTCGAATTCTCCAGACTCGTGGGATTATAATTCATGGAGGCAACTGAAACAATAAAAAATAATAATGGGAGCCTCGTCTCAGTTCCAACACTTCAGACACTCAGAACGGATGTTTTAGAAATCATACAAATGGTTTGACTCACCATTTGGGCTTACACATTCAGACTATTGTTTCTTCCCCGTTCTCTTCTCTCTGTGTTGGTTTAGCAATCTCTGTGTCTAATTACAGAAAAATGTTTATCGAGCAGTTTAAGGTTGAGTCCCCTAATGTGAAGTACTCGGTGGACGAGATTGGTGTTATAGGCTTATAGCGAACAGAGAAGGAATTTCTTGGAAACAAAGTACAGAGGAGAAGGTTCAACAGGCTAATTACTAGGCTCGCTGACTCAGGCTTTAACGATGTGTTTGCTCTTTTAATGGAGAGGACATGTATGATCCATTCAAAAGCCCACTTCCCACGGTGAACCCAAATGATGATGTTTTTGGAGAATGGGAACATAAGTTTCATGAACTTAGCAACTGCCACGGCTAGGACTAACGTTTTGGACATTGATTTGCAAAAGCAACTTAGACCTTACATGGACTCTATGGTCCTGCTTCCTGGAATTTATGACCCTGATCTCATTGCTGTTAATCAAGATTCACTTGCCAACAATGTGATCAAGGGAACCAAGAAAGAACAAGTTCAGCAAATTAGCAAAGATATCAAGGAGTATGAGGAGAAAAACAAGGTGGAAAAGGTTGTTCTGTGGACAGCAAACACCGAAAGTTACAGTAATGTTGTTGTGGATTCTCCATCAACTTTGTATGCATTGGCGCGTGTTTTTGAAGATGTTCCTTTCATCAATGGCAGCCCCCAGAAAACCTTCCTTCTAGGGCTTATTGATTAGGCTATTAAGAGGAACAGTTATGATTAGGAGTGATGACTAACAACTACTAATTCATTTGTTAATATATTTCTGAAAAGTCAAAAGTTAAGGGATAAGAGTTTTGTAAAATCTTCTAAAATATTAATGGGTAAAAGGATTGGAGTTGGTTGAAGGTATTTACCGAAATAACCTAATCCTTTTTTATGCATAAAAATATGCTATTGACTTAAGTAAAGCTAACACAATAGTAGTAGAAAAGAGTAGTATGAACTAGATCTGTGTTAGTTGATTTCGTTGTTGATGCTGGTGTTAAGCCATCATCAATAGTTAGTTACAATCATTTGGGAAACAACAACGACATAAAACTCTCGGAATGCCATCCTCTATGAGCCTGATGAACATCCTAATCATGCTGTGGTCATAAAGTATGTGCCATACGGGGAAGCCAGCAAGAGGGCTACGGATGAGTACACATTGGAGATATTTATGGGTGGCAAAAACACTATACTATTGCATAACACTTGTGAGACTCCCTCTTGGCTGCACCCAGGATCTTGGATTTTATGCTCCTTTCAAAGCTCAGCTCTAGAATCCAGCTTAAAAATGGAGAGGGCAAGTTACACAGTTTCCATCTTGTGGCTGCCAATTTGAGTTACCTCACTAAGGCTCCTCTTGTTCCTTCAGCTGAGAATCATCATTGCTTTATCCAGTTGTTTGGTCGAAAGACATTCCTGGTTGCTCTAGAATACACACTCCAACCTCGTCCGGATGTGGTTGGTCTTGGTGAGAAAGTAATGCATCAAACATTACCCTAATTGATCTCACAAAACAAACTTATGATTCAGTCGAAGTTAAGTTACACGAGAACATTCTAGTTTTTGATCCTAAAGGAACAGCTCTTTCAACTATTCTTATTCAATTCGATTGGCAGGGTGCTATTGGAAAGAAAAGGATACCGTTGATAAGGTCATAATCTAGCTATCTATGTTCGGGTTTAGGGACAGATGGTACAGTTGAGCATCCTGTGCATTGGCTTATAATTTTTGATGTTCGTTACCAAATTCGGTCGATGACAAGAACAATACGTTAAACATTGTGGACAAGGTTTTTTGAAAGGAGAAAACATTGTTACGCTGAGAAACTACTTTAGTATATGAACTTACAATAGCTTGAGTCCAACTAGAGAAAAATACTAGCTTTATATGTACTGCAGAACCAAATTCCAGAAATCAACGAAACAGATGGATGGAACACGATGCAATAACTGTTCTTGAAAAACGATTTAGACGCATGTTAGATCAATGTGGCCCGACTTACGGAACCAAATCCTCTATACCATTTTCCCAGTTCCAACCCCGTGTCCGATAACCTCGTCCAAAAGCTTTGCAATAAATAAATGAGTTTTATGGATTATAATGCTTGGCACAGGGTTGAAACTGGTACCAACTTACATCCTGTGCATCTCTCGCAAACTTTTAGTTCTATCTCTCTCTATTCTAAGCCTGTCACTCTCTGGTGATTAATATGCAGCAGTAGCATTTAAGACGGGCTACCATGGGAGTATGCACCATATATGAAGTGCCCAAGAACTAGCAAGGTGTTGCGAAATAAACAATGGCTTCAATACTATAGCACGAGATGACAGCCCTCATTTCAAATGATGATGATTTTCCTTCAACAAAGGATTAAACTTACTTACCAAATCAAATCCATGAAAACAATCATCTAGGCACCGGTGAGCTAGTAAGGGTCTTTTTTGACTTAAATAAAATCGTGAGTTCAAACTGCTCTTACGTGTGCGTTTAAAATTTGGAGCCAAAATTCTGCCTCCCACAAAAAACCTGCTCAGCTCGAGCAAAGATTAATCTAAATATAAATAGCTTAAACATATCTTCCTATAATTAAAACCCTTCTAAGACAGTTCGTAAGAAATTAAAAAAAAAACCCAGTAATTTAAACGAAAGACCAAAAGTGTGAACCAAAGTTGCCACTTAGAGATGCCAATGTTGTCCCAACCAAGCCTAATTTTGGCTAAAATTGACCGAGCTATGGACCAAGAGTGGTTGGCTCGACCTTACTTTAAAAAGGACATCGCTTTTGCTTTTTTTAAGAAAACATATCAAATGGGCCGGCCCATAGGTCAACTTATCCTGGCCTGTCAGGCCACGACCCACCTAGCCAGTGGTCAGGCTTGGCTGGGACATTCCTATTGCCACTCATAATTCCACCCATGACGTGTCTCATAGTCCAACGTTACAGACGCTCATATCACAAGAAAATGGCACCAGTTATTCTTCTTCCACATTTTGCACGACTGGAATCTTAGTTTAGTGAGAACTTTTTCCCATTAAAACATGCTCAACACATATATAATGGAAGATTCTCGATATAAGTTTTCTACGGGCACATACACAACGGCAAACCATATCATATAAATCTAACCATATCCTACAACACGGACATAATACAAGAAATAAAACATTGTCAATACAGATGCCAATTCTAGCAATTCAAAAATGGGCTCACGAAGGCCTCCAATGATGGAATCAGAAAAGGCAGTTTGATATCCACGATCATAGCTTTGAATTAGATAAAAATTCATCAGCAGATCATATTCTGACAACATTGTCAATTCCTCTAGATGAAAATTCAAAAACGCATAATTAAAGATGATATCAATTGAGAACCAAGATACTATAGAAAGCTTTCTCATGAGTCGAAACTTTAAAATGCAAATAATTCTCCAGCACATCTGACAGTAATTTATCAAAATAATCCTACACAAAATTTAAATTGCAAACAAGATTCACCATCTGTGGACATCAAAGTAACTAGTTGAAAACAACAATATTCCTTCAAGTCCTAGCAGCAACGCCAACACCAGCAGGACGGGGTGCTTGACCAGGCTGACCAGGCTTTGCAGCGTCATCCTGAAAAAGAAAATCAAGAAACCAGAAAAATGTTTACAAGAATAACTTATGCACCGTTATTATACGTAACTCCTGGAAAGGAAAGTGAGTCATCATGGGAAGAACATCTGCAGAACAATAGAAAAACTAAAAAAATATTTTCATTGTTCCTAATAACTTCACAAATTTACCAACTACATATAAGAAGTAGACATTAAGATTAGTGAAGTCAAAACTTTCCCCAAAAGAAGAGTAGTACCCTGCGTCTGAGGAAACGCTGTGGGGGATCACGATTCCTGCAGTCAATGCGGGAACGAACTCTAACGACACAAGAGTGAATGGCACATGACACACAGGACTGCATCTTCACATAAAGCTTGAGCAGTACATATGCTGTTTTAGTTCATTAACTGCTCCAGAGCTACTTTCAAGCTAGTAAAAGTTCAAATGTGCATCCAATTTTTAGACAGCACTAGCATAAAAACTAAAACAGCATTCACAAATTATCTTAACACAGAACTTATCAACATGTTGCCCTATAACGACTTTATGGGGGAAAGAGTTGCATAACACAAGCATGAATGCACTGGTGTAGTTCAGTTTGAAATATGCTCCTAGATGAAAATCCACAAATACAAACTTAATTCCAAAGCAAGGACCAATAAAGTTTGATAAGAATTTCATAGGATCAAAATGAAACTCATCCCTTGTCAATCGGAAGCTCATTTATTTTTAAAAATAATTTAATCTATGTTCCATGTGCCATGCTTCATATTGCCATGCCTTTAATAACACCATTTGATGGAAACGAGGACTAGTTAGTTGTACAAGAGTCTCCTGAAGTGCCACACATATCTACCACAAGAAAAGAAAAAAAGTTCACAAGCTTGAAAGGAAGCATAATTGCAAATGTGGCAGGTTAGTAGACACTTCATTGATCTTTCTTTTTACATTTCCTTCGCATTACACGATTCTATTACAAAATGTTGCACGCATAGCACAGGGTGTAAGAATAAGAAGAGAGCTTACCATTGAAATTGCAGCATGAGTTAGCTGAAGCACATCTATACATGCAACCACTAATCCTTCTACACAAGAGAGTCAATAGATTGGCATCATATGCAGTTTAATAAGTTAGCTGATATTTAAATTTTCATGCCATGACTCAAAGAAGTAGGCAAACCTTTATCCATCACAGGAAGATGCAAAAACTTCTCATCATGCATTACATGCAATGCATCTAGGATTGAAGTCTCCAATGTTGCATATTCAGTGTTTGGTGTCATCACCTTTAGCATTGAAAAAGGGGGAAATTATAAAAATATCAAGAGAATGCACAACCTTACTGTCATATGCTTAATTCATTAAAAGGTTATCACTGAATTGTAGGGTTAAACTTCACTCCAAGTAAAATGCTGAGTATCATAATTAAAATAAAAATCATGTATATTTTGCATCGACTAACTCATGGAGTTTGAAAATGAACGGAAACAAGTGAAAAGGAGTAAACAGAACCTTTTCCACTAGAGTCAATTCAGGAGAAAGATTTTGTGCAACAACGCGCATTAGAATATCCTTTGAACTGCAAGTGAGGAGCATCAACTGATAAAAGAACACCACAAATATACATAAAAACAACACCAATATACTTCCAAAACAGCATTCATGCAAAAAATTAATCTTGGGGAATATTGAGCAAATAAGATTCGGTTTAGAAATGTTACGTCAGTATTCCCAGAATTTTGTGCCCAGTAATAACAATGACCGAGCTAACCCGCAATTCCCTCATCTTTTTCGCTGCAACATAGACTGGATCTGATGGTGAAGCAACCGCAACCCTGTGAACATGTATAGCTACAGAAATTGGTACATGAAAACCCTCCTCTATGTCTAATTAAATGGACCAAAAGACAAATTAGCATTAAAAGTTACTTTGTTTGTTCACCGACAATAGTTGCCAGTGAAGGCTTGAACATCCGCTCCCTCAAAGTTTCTAGGAAATTATATGGAGCTGAAATACAAGATAAGAAGCACATAGCAAATACTATCAAATTGATATCTAAGAAACACATATACCAGTTCTGCAAGTGCTGCAGGGGTGAGATAATTAAAGAAGAAGTCATATAAATAACACAAACAAGTTCAAAAATTCATTCCCAATCAAATTTCCCATGCTTCCAATATGTTACCAGAAGTTCATATAACAAAAGTACCTATATTCTCCAAGCCCATGAACATGGTTAAAATTAAACACCTATATTTCAATTTTCAAATTCTCATAATTTCATGATCACACACATCGATAAGCATGATTGATTTTGAACAAATAAACTAAATTATCATAAGCTTGCTCTTGCTTTTAGGCATACAAATCAAAAAACATAATAGAAGTACAGAAAATTTGCTCTTGCTTAAAGTGATTAAATAGTTTAAGTGAAGTCTTTGCAAAATTCCATAAAAAACGGTACAAAAGGACAAGCAGTCCCATCAGATGTGAAGAGACAAGAACCTGAAAGTACCATCCAAGGAAAAGTACAAGAGAAACTAACATGACATGTTGCTTCCCCAGTGGCGTTCGGTTCCTTCAACAACAGCTGCAATGGCACTTCCTTGCTCAGCAACTTTTTCCATTCTTGATATAGCATCATAGAGGCACTTGGTAATATCCAGCAATGCGATAACTTCACCATTCTCCACAACTGGGAGGTGCCTAAATTTTCCTGTTGCCAGGACAAAGCACACAAAGATGCCACTGAATTATTACATTTTGCTGATCAAATCAAAATCAACCACCATGATTTTATGCCATAAAATCAAACAGAGGCAGCTAGAATCCAACCCTGAACCATCTTCTGGAGAGCTTCTATGGCTAACGCATCTGAGTTGACAAAAATTGGATTCCTTGTCATTATTTTGGAAACCACCGTCTGTTCAGGCCTCAATCCCTCTGCAATGACTCTAGCAGCAATGTCCTATTTCCAGATTCCAAAATAGTAGAGCCAAAGAATAACATAGTTGGAATCATGAAGGAAGCAAAAGTACAAAGAACAATAAAAATAGTCCACTATGGACCTTATCAGTAGCAATCCCAGAGAGCAAAGCATGGGCATCAGTCAACAAAACAGCGTCCACTCGACGAGCTGCCATTCTCCGGCAAGCATCCGACACGGTGGTCCCTTCTGGAATTGTCAACGCTTTTGACAACTTCAATTTCTTCACTGTCCTCTCACCAGACCTAAACGCATTTCCAACATGACATCACGTTCTCTAAACCATGTTTATCCAAAGCTCACACCGAAACCATAAACCACGAATCAAACAGACCCAATTCCCCATAAACACATATAAACTGCACCAAATCGCGATAGAACAAAAGGAAGAAACCTACGATTGAGACGGCGGAGACGACGGCTTCGAGTTGGTTCCGTGGCTGGGACCGTTCTCCGTCCCCGTCAGCGACGAAGACGACTTTTTGGACCCCGACGTCCCTCGTTTCAAGCTGTTTCGTTTGGGAGGTGGAGGAGGAGCCATCTGGCTGCTCATCTTCCCAAACTCCCTCGAACCAAATCCAATACAAACAACAAATTAGGGTTCTATCAATCAGAATCGAAACCAATTCGATCGAAACAAGGGAGGTGACCCCAGAATTCGTGGAGACGAAAGGGAGAGAGAGATTAGGGTTTGAAAATGAAATGTGTGTTCATTTATTTTCCCACCTCAGCTTACTAATTCAAAATCCGAATAAGATTTATTTTTATATAATTTCTCGATAATTTTGGATCCGTTTTTTTGTGACGGAGAAGAGATCATGGCGCGTGACTTCTACGCGAAGCGCTGCAGTGGTAGTATCTATTTTTTTCTCCTTTTTTTTTTTACGCTATCGATTGCGCTCAACACATATTATTCAGATCCAATGTTAAAACGTCATACAAAAAAAAAGGAGGGTATATCCCCCACTCAACGCCAGACATAGAATTAGCTGCCCTAGCTATGGTATGAGCAGCTTAATTCGCTGGTTTTCTAACAAATGCAAAAGAAATCGACGATAGCTCATGTAGAGGAGCTTTATAATCCTGAATGATTATTGAAAAATAAGAAGAAAATATATGCGTAGATGACAAAAATTGGGTAACAACCTGACAATCCGTTTCCACGCATATGGGAAAAAAAGATAAAGATTTGATCCAGTTCAAAGCTTTCCGAAAACAAAGTGCTTCATCCACTTGTAGATCTCGCCAACCTGGGAGCGTCATCAATTTACCATCACAATTATGCCCTTGAGAGTTGCGGATAAGCATACCAAGGCCATAATACCCATTTTCCAACAAAGCCTCATCAACTTTACACTTGAATTGATTCGGAGCTGGAGCCTCCCAACTCGCCAAAGGGCGTGGACTTCATGGTACGCTGGTAGTAGTTGACGATTTTGTTGTCTGCCATTTAGTGAGTGTTGTCCTTGCTCGACTGAGGATGAAACGATATGGGTGAAACCACAACGACTACATAACTTCATTGTGATAAACCCACAGACTCCATATAATCATAAAAATCTCCTCCTGGTGGGGTTGTTAGAAAGATGTAACCACGTTCGTAAGCCATTCATGCAAAGAGGAGATAGCATGCCAGCCCACATTCGATAGTAGCCAAATGGATTAGGCGAAATCACAGGTATAAAAAGCACGTAATGCTGTTTCTGGTGCCTTTACCCAAATAGGACATATATCATCTAAAAGCATATGCCGCTCTCTCAAGGTGGCTCTGCATGGAAGTATATTGCGTATAAGACGCCAAAGGAGAATCTGTACTTTACCTGGAACTTGAACTTTCCGAAAGTTTTCCCATGGGAAGGCAGCAACCAAAAATTTTTCATTAGCCATCTCGGTGCTGAGTCTGTAGTCGTCTTTGACTTGATATTCACCTTTCCTATTTTTTGTCCATACCCAATCATCCGAATTAATTGAGAGACTTAGTTGAATTGTAAAATGAGATTTGCATCCCGTGGGCTAAAGGAATTGCGAATCAAAGATTCATTCCATTGTCGTCCTACCATGAGATCGGCGACTATAGTTAAGTTTTGGTCTTCCAAATATTCCGTCTAAATAGTAGGATCCTTATCATCCATTAACCAGGAATCTCGCCGTATATTGATGGTAGCACCATCCCCAACACGTCTTCAACATCCCTGCAATAAGATAGGTCATGCTTGACATATACTTTGCCAAATCTGGCTTGGATTGTTGCCTAGAGGTGCTATGAGAAACTCAGAGTTTGGGAAGTATTTGGCCTTCAGTATTTTTGCGGCAAAAGAGTTGGGGTATTTAATCAACCTCCATCCTTGTTTTGCTAGTAAAGCAAGGTTAAATTGTCGCAGGTCACGATATCCTAAACCTCCATGAATCTTTGGAATTGCCAGACATCTCCAACGAAGCCACTTGATACCATTGTTCTCCATACCTCCATTGTGCCAAAAGAATCTATTCATTAAAATTTCCAATTCCTTACATGTATCGACGGGTAATGGAAAAAGGGACATGATGGCATTACTTGCGCCACTGTTCTCAAAAGAACGTCCTTGCCAGCTTTCGATAATAATTTTGTTTTCCAACCCTACAACCGCTTTGTTAATTTTTCCACTATATACTGAAAGACCTGTCTTTTATTTTAGTCGATAACAGATGGCATTCCCAAGTAGCTATTATGACATTCCTGCTCATTCACTCCCAAAATTTGACAAGCCAGGCTTCTGAGTGTCGCTTTTGTATTAGGTGTAAAAGAAACCTCAGATTTTGAGAGATTGATTTTTTGCCCCGAAGCTGTCTCATAAAGATGTAAACACTCTTACAGTTGTACCGCCTTTTCTCTTGTAGCTCGAGTAAAGAAAAAAGCATTGTCGGCAAAGAAAAGATGAGACATCGGAATAGCTCCTCTAGCAACCCGAGCCCCATGGATAGACCTTGTGCTTGATATTTAGATAAAATGACGGATAAACCTTCAGCACAAAGAATAAAAAGGTACGGTGAAAAGGGATCGCCTTAACATAAGCCCCTATTATGAATTAAAGGGCCATGCTCTTCTACTCCACGGATAAAATAGTATGATACGGACGTGACTATCCTCATAATTCTGGTAACCCATAACTCATCAAAACCTAATTTCAATAGGATTAATCTCAGATATGTCCATTCAATTCTGTCGTATGCTTTGCTCATGTCCATTTTTAGAGCAAGGAAACCATGACGACCTTGAGTTTTCCGTTTGAGTTAATGGAATAACTCATACGCCACAATTATGTTATCCGTAATCAGTCGGTTAGGGATGAAAGCACTCTAAGTATCAGCAATGACCTACGGTAGAATTAGCTTTAATCTGTTAGCCATCGCCTTACAGACAACTCGATCAGTGATATTACTTAAAGAGATAGGGCGCAAATCAGCTATTGTCTCTGGAGTTTTCATTTTTAGAATAAGAATCACATTAGTTCGGTTCTGTCCAGGCATCGGAGCGTTTCCATTTAGACATTGTAAGCACTCATTAGTGACCTCTGTTCCTACTATATCCCAATACGTTTGGAAGAAACCTGGGTTGAAACCGTCGGATCCCGGGGATTTTTGTGGGCGCATGGAGAATAGGGCTTGACGTACTTCCTCCCCAGTGTAAGGAGCCAATACTAAGTCATTATGTGAGGACGTCACCTTAGATTCCACGTACTGTAGAAGTGGCTGTGGATCACCATTTGAAGGCGTAAAAAGATCTTGGTAATAGTTTATTATCAGCTCCGGTAGTCACGAGTCTCAATCAACCCACTCTCCCTTGTTGTTCTGAAGTCGAGAAATTAAGTTCTTTCGATTTTTATGTGACGCCATCATATGGAAAAACCTGGTATTAGAATCTCCCGCTGCTAACCAATGATGTTTTGAATGTTGTTTCCAATACATCTCATTTTGTAGTAATAAGTCACCATATGTTTTCTCAGTAGCCCGCAGGAGTTCCATGTTCAGAATAGGTTGTCGTCGTAAAAAGGCCAGCTGACGTTTCGTTGCGCGAAGACTTTTATAGAAGTCCTGATGATGCGACTGTGCCCAAGCTTGTAAATACTGGGAGCAACAAGTAAGATGATCATGAAGAGACGCAAACATGCCATCAGTCCACCCTCTGCTTACCAGTTGTTTGCGCTCACCCTCGAGAATCCATTTTGATTCAAATCGAAAACATTTCTGCACATATCTCTTCAATGTAACACCCAGGGAAAGAAATATTGAAAGATGATCAGAGAACGCTGATCGTAAAACAGACAGTGTGGCCATAGGGAAGATGGAGGACCATGAGAGCGTCCCCAGTGAACGGTCCAGTCTTTCCCTCACTATTGCATCTCCTTCTCTACAGTTCTCCCAAGTGAATCCAGGACCCTCAAAACCCAAGTCATGAAGATGGCAATCAGATAAAGCTGTGCGAAAACCCTCCATCAGTGATTTAAGATGAGAGGTATTCCCTTGCTTCTCTGATAAAAACATAATGTCATTGAAGTCTCTTATAACACATCTTAGTAGCGTGGACTGAGATGAGAGTTATTTGAGTAAGTCCCATCCGTGGCGACTATTGTTGCGTTCTGGGAAGCCATAGAAACCTGTTAAGTGCCAACGTTTCATCCCTTCGATTACAACCTCAATATCAATATGGTGATTAGAGTAACTTATTAACCGAGCCGTATTCTGTTCCTTCCACATTAATATTAAGCCTCCACTCAAACCCACTGGATCCACAGTAAACAAACCACTAAAACCCAGAGCTGATTTAATTTGTAAAATTCGTTATTTTTTTTATTTTTTTCCATAAAAAAAATAACCTTGTCGGATACAAGGTTCTTTAAAGAACCTTGTCGGATACAAGGTTCTTTAAAACCCGAACCGTGCATGGGTTCCCAAGCCCCCAATAGTTCCAACGTAGTGTACTCATAACTCTAGGTGGGGGAACCAGAACCCACCATTTGCAAGTTTTTTGGCTCAATTGTATTTTCTACCAATTCCATTTCCATAGTCATTGGCTCCTGTATAGACCCAGGTGTCTCTTGTAGACGCCTTCATTTAGACTCCACGACTCTATTATAATCCGTGATCATCTGGTAAGGGAGAGCTAAATTTACGGAGTTGGCTATTTGCGATGTACTAGGCTGCTGATCTGCCGTATCATTAATGATTGATCCCTATCGTGGCATAACTTTATCATATGGGTTTGAATTTTGAAAACCATGAATCTCGCAACATTAGTGGGATCTCCAAAATCAGTGCCGATCCCTCGCTGCTGATCAGTCCTCGACAGAATTTCTGTAGCTTCATTTTCACTTCCCGGTATAAGGTCATTTTCCGATGGCAACCATTTGGCTCCTACATGAGTTTGACGCCTTGAATCAGCCTTTAGCCAAGGACCATATGCGAACTTATCTTTCGAGAACTGTGGGTAATCATAGAGGAGACGATAGATTTTATTAGTGTGGCCATATTCAGGCGTTCATACTTAAATTCCAAACATACGTTCTCTCCTCCTATCCATTTAATAAGCAGTTTGCGTTTGGCTTGCGAATGTCAATGGCCACCCTGATACGCATGAAGTAATGCCGTATAGGTGAATAATTTCGTGGATCATGATAGAATTTTATCATTATTGTGGACTAGCATAATAAAATATTGTGTACAAATCCTGATTAATTAGATGTCAATGGTAATTCTCTCTTTAACGTGTTATTGGGCCTGTGTCCATGGGCCTGCTATGATGGGTAGGCTTGGCCCATGTATTATAAAGCACAGGAGGCCCTACTGCTAGCCAACCTTTAAATACAGTTGCCCCATTGAAAACTGTATATGTTTTTTTGCTGATTAAGGCTCGGAATAGCAATAGTAAATCCTTTGCGTCTCGATCACTTCGTTTCACAGAAAACTAAAATGGATTCAATGTTTCCCCAATTTTCAGGTATTTATCTATCCAATTATTGAATATGGTATGTTACAATTCTAAGATTAATTATTTGTGTTGATTAATTATGAAATTAATCTGGTAATTTCGTGTAAATTTTCTTTCATCCACTCCTTGCCGCCGCATGAATTGAGCAAAAATGGTTTTAAGCTCCAGCACGTACTTTTCCATCCTTTCTGCTCTGTTTTGTGATTCTAGCAATAGTTTCTCGCTCCTGATCTATGCTTCTTCACGCTTTTTTCGATTCTACGTAATTCAGAGTCCCTTATTCCTTCAGCCATTGATTCTTTTTTAGAACCGATTGCTCTGATATCAATTGTTGTGTTGTTTTCCATAATTCAATAGGTAGCGTTCGAATGAAGAGAGGGAAGATCTGAGAATCACAAGAATATCTGAAGGGGGTCTAGCTGTTGTCGGATGCTAGCTAGTTTTGGGTTACATTCGTAGATATTAGTTTCTCTAACAACCTTTTTTTTTTACGATAAAACACCACAGGAAAAGAAATGACTTTTGACATCTTCTTTATATGATTATACACACAATTTCCTTCTGTTCAACATTATCTTAAGGCATGTTAATGCATCACTCTATTGGCACATACCACAATAACATCGATTCCGCCAACAGAAACTGCCGTCCTTCTGTAAGATTGAAAAACAACTCTAATTCATTGCCGGTCATTACCTTCACTTTGGTTAAACAAATTATTTAGGATACAGTCCATATACTCTACAATGGTTCACATATACATTACAATTACGACAAGACAATAACATGTAACGTCATACCCATTCAAAAAATTACTTGCTAGTTTGGCATATCTATACACTGGTTATCTCTGTGGCTTTTACGAAATTAAGGCCCTTCAGTTCTGTAGTTCAAGCTACAGCTTTCAAATGTACTTCAGAACTCCTTTCTCTTTTGCCTTAGTTGATTGAGTTCCATCTCAATGTCAGGATCTCGGAATGGAGAACTAGTCACAGCTGTTCTTCCTGGAGGAAGCTCTCCTTTCTGTTAGGGAGGATAAGACCACAATTAGTATTGTTAAGGACACTACAGAAACATTAGAATTTATAATGACAGGGTTCTCAAATATATTGGCACTGAGAAAAGGAATGCAACCAGTTTTGTACTACATATTCTTAGTCATCGGCCTACCCTACCAACATGTAAGCTTACACCCTTCTTTTTCCTCTTCACTAGATTCATCTCTACAGTACTATTGCAGAAAGACGCTTATCACACTGATAAAACTCTTGCTTGGACTTGATAGCTGCAAGTCTTATGAATATCAGATAAAAGTTCTCGCAAGAGACATCCTATGAGAACTCATCTATTAAATTAGCACTGAACTTTATTTGATACAATTCCTCAGTTATTAAAATATTAAATCATACCTTTGAGCCACCAGATAGTTCCTTCTTCAGATTGTCAAGATCGTCATCAACAGAAGAGCTTTCAAGCAAAGCAAACTGCACCATATATTACAAGTAAAAAAATGGTAAGGATCAGGAAGATGTAAAATTTTCCCAGGGAAACCATCAAATTCAAGTTTAGAAAGCTACTTGGTTTGATTGGAAATTTTGGCACAGGAACTGGAGCTCAATTTATGCTTGACGAAGATATGATTTTTATGACTATCACGTCTAAATTAGCAGTGAAGTTTGCAAATTGTGCATGTGAAGAAATCAATTGAAAAGAGGTACTTCTAAGAAGAGCTCCTAGAACATTCAGAGTTAAAAGACATTTAAGGAACCAAGCCAATAACAACTTTGCCGCTCACCGCCACCAAATACTATCACGTTAAAGGTCATACCATTTAGATAGACCTAAGACCTTGAAAAGATAAAATCCTAGTTCCACTGGGTCCTAAATAGCAACTATTTATCAGAAACCATAAGTAAATGGACCAAAAGTAAACCCCTATAGTAGCATGAGTAGGTACAGCAATGGGTAGGGTCGGCCCTGTCGTTGGCCCAAAGGTCAGGTGGGCTTGTGCAGCATGGCCCGAGCAGCCAAACCGACATTGTTTTGGGTGTGCGGTCAGACCAATCAGGCCTTTCAGGCTGGGCCTCTGACCAATCCCTCAGGCTTGAGCCTGGACCGAAGCCTGGTCAAAACAGAAATGGTCTGTTGACTTCGGGCCAGGCCCAGATCCAATTGCCGTACCTAAGCATGACCGTTACCATTATGAAAAATAGTATAAACTGTACAATCATAGTAATTTCACTCCATTTTCAATTTGGAAAAACAGAGTATCAAATATAGGCACCAGAAAACACAAACAAATCAACTACAAACAATTCTTTTAAGATAAAAAAGCCTCTTCATTGATGAAGAACGATTGACTTAATCCTGAACTTCAATAAAAGTCACTATTCCTTGACATTGGTCCTCATACCAAGTGTTTTAAACTGGTAGTATACGGAGTTCCTTCACCACCATTCATGAACTGGTTACTTTTCAGTTATTTCTGACGTGAATCATTTTGCACTAAGAAGATAATGTCTATGAAAACATGATTGCAAGGGCATGCAGCTAACACAAAGAGGCAAATAGACAGGTGAAAGGATGATGAAAGAAAATTTTCTTCCAGCTTGAGACTTGAATCTGAATTCTTTCACAAGTATGGGATGGGGGCATGCCGATGAGCTTTAAGCTTGTCGGCAGCAGCCACCATATTGTTACCTCAACAGGATGTACTAACTTCCACCATATTGTTATCTCAACAGGATGTACTAACTTATTGGTAGAATTTGGCACATCATTGATACCTTAGAATGTTAGTCGACATAAACATGCATGTACATACAAGTTGATCTTAATGTTGGAGAAGTTCAATTTTTCCATCCAAACATACAATTCCAGGGGAACCTGAATATGAAACTAAATTTTTTCCACCTCAGTAAACCACAGTAAACACAATCATGGAATCACTAAGAACCAACAACTGCCAAAAACAACAAATGGAAAAATGTCTGTGAAGTTCCTAATGTTGTAGATTGAAGTTGAAATTATATTGTTCAATTTCGTCCCTCATAGTTTAGTGCTTGAACCTATCAATTATTGGCTATCAAAATTTAGCAATAGACACAAATTATAAGTTGTCAAGTCCTAGAGCCAGTATAAGTGCATGCACCTTGTGGCTGGCACAGCACAATCCCATGACTGTACAAACGGGTGTGGACAGAGTTAACAATCAAGGTCATATGCCTGCGTTTGTCTCCATTTATGCAATATGACAGGTCACCCAATAGCATTTAGAAGAAGCAAATACTATGTCACAAATTGCAATTGCATATAAGGACGTAAGAGCATATACTAGCAGTATGGTCACACACACTATGACTCAAAAAAAGAGAATGAAGGGAATTTCTTGCCTTCCCCTCCAGCTCATCAGCACTTAACTGACCAAGAGCTTCAGCTTGCGATTCCATTGCCATAACTACAAAGAGGAAACCAAAAGACAGAAAATTTTTCAGACCCATTATACTCAACGTATAGTCTTCACTGGGCCATGAAAAAGGCCAAGTGATTAGAAGATGCTTTATTGAGGTTATCACATAAGTTTAATGAGCAATAATAGCAGTATCTTGCAACAAAGGGGAAAAAAAACATTACAATTATCGACTCAAGCCTCTAATCTGTATATTGTGCAACAAGGGAAGAACATCACAAATTACAGCATTTTTAAGACTAAGAATGACTGCTAAATTAAATGAATATTTGTTTATGAATGCTAGAAGCTTGGTAAATGAACTACAAAGCATAAGGAATGCAGAGGTCAGGTGAATTTAAGAGGTCAGAAAAATGCAGCTGACTTGGTTGTGCTCAACCAAACATGTAACTGCAGAGTACCAAAGGACAAGTTCGAGTGCAGACAAAATATGATCAAAACATGGTAAGTTGAAGAATCGATTAGATTGACAATGAGAAACAATTACCCGGATACAGATTTACATCAAATTGTTTATTAGAAAATGGTGTATAGGTCCACCCACAAGAAATTGATTAAACCATTTCAATATAAGGACATACATATTTCGAAGAAACAAAAGAGAAAGCAAACAATCATCTCTGTTGTTCTCATCATGCATTGCAATACTGTAACAAAGCGAACTACGAAAGCTTAGTAGACCATGTACTTTCAGCAATAGCATGTGATAGTCCTGTGGGGAGTTGGAAAAATGCTAAGAGATTGAGCAAAGGCTAAACAATGTAAATATATTATAAATCCACACCTTTCTCTTCCATCTTCTCAAAAGCTGAAAGAGCATTGCTAGTATTCACATTCCCTAACATCTCACTCACTTTGGTTGCAGTCCTAACAGAATACAACAATAGCATTAGGGATGTAATGAACTCAAAAGCAAAAGCAACTTCACTATCTAAGTAGTGGCAGAGACAAACTTTGCAGACTGAGCACGTGCTTTTAGTGTATCTTTCTTAGACCTCGCCTCCTGCATCTTGCTCTCCAGTAGCTATAAAAAATGGGATAAACTTAATGCACCTATAGGAATAATATATAGCTATATGCATCAGGGTAGAAGTAGATCTAAGCCAAAAGTTAAGAAAAAAAGTTCAGCCACAAAGCTGCCAAGTTTTCAGTTTATGAAGAGAAGGATATTTATGGAATTCATTACTTTCTGCAGTAAGTAAAATCCTTTCAGTAGAACATCTCAACAATCATTTAAGACGTGTTCTTTTCATTCCTATTGCTGACAATTGATTCCATCCCAATACATTCAAGAATCAACAAGACAAGATTAGGTGTGCATTAGAACAGGAGACATTGACACCTTCCTCTTCCATAGCTGCCAGGTTTTGCACAAAGACATACCCCTCAAGTTTATGACACAGCACCTTAAACAAATTGATGACTTAAGAAGACTATTTGAAGAAAACATAGTGCAAACAAAGAGAACACACTGTAACTTTAAAATGTAACATGATGCAGGAAATTTAAGAGTAGAAGTACCCGAGTATTGGAGACTAGATTATCCACAACACCTTTCTGCTGTTCGAGTTGAGCTTTCAAAGCACTAGCATTGTCCTTCGAGTATTAAAGCCAAATATTAGTCACCCAATACTAACTCCAAAATTTGCAATTGCACCTACCAAATCTATATTCAAATGTCACACAATATTTCATAAAGAAGTTGACAAGAGGTAAGAGGGTGTTGGTTTTCCTATTTTAAAGTTTATTCTTAGGTGATCACACATAGAGCACCAACAATCCCATTATAGATCAAGCCTATAAACCAACAAGTTAACATGACATTAATAATTCTTTCTGCAAGCACAAAGATTATTTACTAACTGCTTTATACATGCAGCTTGAAGATGATAACCATGGTATCAGAAGCAAAGATTTAGTTGCCAATGCAGTCATAAAGTGCATCAGCCAGATCATTTCGCTCTCTGAACCAAATGGGTGGACATAAGTCTCTTGTTCATTAACACAAAATAATGAGCAAAGAAGAATTCAGAACAAGAAATGCTATTTGACTGAGAAATTAAGTTTTCCTGGTCCAAACATAACAAAATCCAACTTTAAAAGCGCAAATTCATTTTCTGAGGTATCCACTTACAGCATATGACTTCCGTCTTTTAAGAGCTTCACGTGCAAGATCTTCCTCTCCTTTTTGAAGAGCAAGTTGAGCCTTTCGGTACCTTGACAGAAGGTATGCAGAAAACAATATTTCATTGCTATGATCATTTAACTAATTAAATAATAACTCATCACTGTGGCCTTTGTAATTAACAAAGATTAATCAAAATTTACCAATCTTCAGAAGCTTGTTGTGCAGCTTTGTACTTATTTTCCAATCGTTTTTGAGATGCTAATACCTGAATAAAACAGAGGAAGCACCCAGAAAACACGATATAAAATACCAGATAAAAAGAAATAGAGGGAAGCATCCAAAAATTTCATGTGATAAGAGTTTAATCCAACATCACTTCAACGCTGATTCTGATATCCATACAGGCTCCAACTTTTGTAAAACATTACAAGGAACTAAATTCTGACAAGAAAAAGTAAATGTGACTTGACAGAAAGTAAGTGAGGAAACTCAAAATGAAAACTCAGGGGCATGGTTAATCATGTACAGAAAATTAACACCACAAGAAGGAAAGACACAAAGAACCCAAAATAGAGAAAAGAGTATGCTAGAGCCTGATGCTTACTTGTGCTGTGGCCTGACGCATCTTTGTCAAGTCATCATTCATTTCAAGTACTGCCTGTTCTAAAATTTTCTCTGGGTCTTCAAAGGAACTTAGGACTGCATTTGCATATGACTGTAATTAGGAGAACCACAAGTATTAGTCAAGATAGATATATGAAATAACACTGCAAATTACACCGCAAATTAGCAACTCTGAAGATCTTACTCTGACAACTCTAGCAAACCTATCAAAAATATTCATACGAGTACCAAGAGCACCTCCACCTTGTCCAGAACAATGGGAACGATGGGAAGAACCAGACCTTAACCTACCAATTTTTAGAGCTTCAACTGCAGGTAAATTTGAAAATGAGCATGAGGATAAATGCAAGTTAAAGAAGTTTAAGGAGAAACTGATTCCACACAATTGCACATCAGACAAGGGACCAAGAGAGATGTCTGATCGAGCAATTACTAAGATCACTGAGATATTTTTTTAATTTGTTTATACCCATTTGAACTGAAAAAGCTCATGGTTGAGTTTGAGAATACATTTTCTATAAAGGGAGCTGAACTAGACTAGGTAGCTTCAAAATTTTAAACTGATGACAAGAACATTAGTTTATGTACCAAAGGCGTCCTCTACTTTCACCCTCCAGTTTTAGCTACAACTGCTTTTTCCACACAAATTTACGATTACACATTAAGTTTGTTTAAAAATCCAGCATTTCTGCCTCCTTCACTCAAAGAAATCAACTTTAGAACAAATCATTTACTAGAATGCACGATTATTAGCTCACAGCTAAATCTTGCATATGCTGGCACATGACATCAGGAATAAGAAATGATTTCACGACCATTTTCACGGCATTAATCTATTTCGAATACTTGGAAACAATCTTCTTATCATATGATGTGTTATACACTGACACTAGTAACACAAAACTAAAGAAATCCAGAACTTACTTTCCAACCAAACAATTTCCAACAACGTTGCGGACAAAATTCACAAGTAAAAAAGAGGAAAAAAAAGAACCAATAGGCAACCATGAAAGCAAAAGCAACAGAGGACTACCTCCGCCGCCAAGAAACGATGTCGTGAGGGGCGGCCGCTTCACCATGCAGAGGGTGTTACTGTTGGAGCTAGACGAAGAAGAACAGGATGGAGGTGGCAATGGCAGAGTCAATCTGGCAACTGAATGCGCTTTTGTGGCCATTTTGGGAGTAAGCCAATGAGTTCCCAAAGTCTGGTGCTTTTTATGGATAGAAGACGAAAAGGGAAGAAACTTGGATCACTTGATTACGAGGACTCATCATTTCTTTTTTTCTTTTTTTTTTTCGATTTTACTTAGACCGGGTGTACCGGCTTTGGTTTATATTCGGATATACATATAGTTTTACCTTTCCCCCGTTTTGCTTTTTATTTTATTAGTTGACACTTTAATTAATTTTAAAAATAGGGATAGCAATTGGCCAGCTCAATTTTTAAAAATATTTTAAAAAAAATTAAAAGTATAAAATAATTTTTGTTAATTAGGTATGGGCTTGAATTGCCTAGACTGTCCGAGACCTAATTCCTATAAATAAAATAAATGATATCATTTTGTTTAAAATAATTAGACATCAAGTTGATTTAAATTTAACCATGAGTGATCAACCAATCAAAAATACCTGAATCTATACTTATGAATTGTTTTATTTAAAAGAATTAGACCGATCTAAACTTAGACCTAAGCAAATCTATCAATTAAAAATACCTTAATCTATGCCCATGAATTGGTCCATTGGTTTGTTAATCATTATTTACTATCCACTTGTAGTTTTTACTCTTTACGTAAGCATGTAATAATACTTAAACGTAATTAATTAATTATTTTAATTCTTAGAGTTAATGCGAATAATGATAGTAAAATGAGAAAGTCAATAATCTTATTGAGGTTACATAACTTATACTTAAAAAGTAATACAATCAATATAAACATTTTAAGTTATGTTTAAATAATCAAAAAGAAGTTTGTTTGGATTCTCCCCCAACATTAAGATAAAAATATAAATACCAAGTGTTAGGCTAAATCAATTTAAGGTTAATTTTCAAAAGCGTTTACATTTACAATCTTATTTTGAGTGCACGTATAAATTTTAAATTGCTATTAATCTATGTTTTTGGTGTGATTTCTAAAATAAATTTATTTCAAAATTAAAGAAAATAATAATGTTGAGATACAAGAAAAAATTTCCACTGTGAATAAGATATTTTAAATTTGAAAATATTGGAATTTGATAATGATTTTAAATTTGGGAATAGTCTCTTTAATAGTTAAGACTTAAGAGTAAGACTGTGTACTATTAGACCTACCAGACTTTATACCTGAGCGAGATTTATG
>JANIHZ010000210.1:20759358-20773853 GCA_027478365.1 Erythroxylum rufum | reverse complement strand
TTGATTATAAGAGTAAGGTTCAGAAATTGCAGACATATTGGCTAGATATGATAAGTAAGGTTTAGAAAAAGAAGTGGCTTCAATGTATGGATAAGAGGGTGGAGTATAAGGAGAAGAAGTAGGAATGGAATGTGCCACATAGTCTGTGAATCATTTTGGTTTATGCTTCACCCTTGTACTATGTCTAACAACAATATCAGATCCATGAACAACAGGTTCGGCAGCATCAATAACACTATCATCTACTACATCATCAACTGGAACAATAACATCACTAGAAGATGTTTGGGGCAAAGGATTTTCAGGCATATGAGGAGAAACACAATCAAAATCAGTAACGACAATAAGATAAGGTAATGGGGCTACAGAACTATCCTTTAAAACATCACACTCCAAAAAAGGAAATGTCTCCTCATGAAAAACTACATCCTGTGCCAATAACACTTTCTTCTTATCAACAATTTATAACCCTTGACTCTAGTAGGGTACCCAATGAAAACACACCTGTGAGCTCTCTTATCAAACTTAATCTTGTGAGGATCCACATTAGTTGCAAAATCAAGACAACCAAAGTTTCTTAACAAAGAGTAATCAGGTGCTTTCCTATACAACAATTTAGATGGACTTTTCCAGGACAAAAGAGCAGAAGGAGTCTTATTGATTAAGTATGTAGCAGTAAGAATGGGATCACCCTATAACACAGATGGAAGACTAAACTGAAACATGATGGCCCTAGCAACTTGTAAAAGATGTTTGTGCTTTTACTCAACAACATCGTTCTATTGTGGGGTATAAACACGGGAATTATGGTGAATAATGTCTGCCATAGTTAATGTTAACTGCCAAAGTTTGCTAGTAAACTCTGAGCCATTATCTGTTCTAATGAATTTAACAGAACAATGAAATTGATTCTGCACAATTTTTAAGAAATTCTGCAAAATTGTAATTGTCTACGACTTATTCTGCATTAGGTATGTCTAAGTGGACCTAGTAAAATCATCAATAATGGTTAAAACATAGTGTGCACCTGTTAAAGAAGCAGTTCGATAAGGACCCTAGACATCAATGTGTAACAACTGAAAAGTTGTATCACTTTGAATGGAACTTAAAGGAAATGGAACTCTAGTTTGTTTAGCCATAGGACAGACATGACAAATTTTATTGATAGATTTAGGAAGTACAATAGGTAAATGAGAAAGGACACCCTCAGATGGATGACCTAGTCTGCTGTGCCATACAGACAAATCAGTATTATTATGTGAGTTACAAGAAAAAGAAGGAATAGATGCAGCTATGTTGACATATTGAGGATTAGTACAAAAAGAAAAGATTGTACTAGATTTGAACGAATGGCTGTGTAGTACGTAGAGATTGGCTTTGACTGTCCCAATAGCTAGAGCTTTTCTACTGTGAAGGTCCTATAAAACACAATGATTTGGATAACAAGTGAAAATAATGTGAGAATCAGAAGATAATTTTCGAACAAAAAGAAGGTTATAGGTAAAAGAAGGCACATGAAGAACATTTTGAAGAGTTACAATCTGGTTTAAAATAACATGACCAATGTTTTCTATATTTCTAGTATGTCCATCAGGTAAATGTACCACACTCCTTATTTGAGGTTTAAAATAATCAACAAGCAATGAAAATCTCCACACATGTGACTAGATGCTCCTGTGTCGATTATCCAAGAACTGCTTGAAATGTCAAGAACTGAGTTACAAGTGGCAATACCTGCAAAGTCACCAAAATAAACGGTATCCACATAATTAGCATTAGGATTATTGTCTGACTTTCCCTTCATAATCTTCATAAGCTCTTGGTGAATGAGCTCTGATAAAGAAAAACTCAACTCAGAGGAATTATAAAAATTGTCACTAAGCATATCTAGAGGATTATCAACCAGATTAGCACGTGCATTAACTCCAGTCTATTGCCTCTGCTTCTTTTGTTCCTTGAACCAGCCTGGATAACCACGCTTTTTGAAGCATGTATCCTCAGTGTGACCAGAATTATTGCAATAGGCACAGAATCTGTCTCCCTTCTTTGCAGAATCTTTCTTCTTATAATTGTCTTTAGGTTTATTGCTAGCAGCATTAGCGTTACCTCTGGCTAACATAGCATTAGTCTCAACAACATCATTAAAATTCACTTGAACCTGGCTTTGTTTCTCCACTCGAGCCACCATATAATACACCTTATTAATGCTAGGAATAGGATCTAGCACTAATATTTGACTCCTAATACTGTCAAAAGAGTCATTAAGTCCCATTAGAAATTGCATCACCCGATCCGAAGTATTTGCAGCCTTAACCTTCTTAGAAATTCCACATGTGCAACCTGTACAGGTACATTTTGGAACAGGATCTAAACAGTTGAGCTCATCCCACAGTTTCTACAAATAGGTGGAGCAAGTAGAAATTGATTTAACTCCTTGATTAATTGAAGCAATTTGCCTCTTCAACTCATAAACTTGAGGACCATTAGATTAACCATATGTTTCTTCCAATTCAAGCCATAACTCTCTAACAGTAGGAGTATAAATGAATGCTTCAGTTAAATCTTTAGACATGGAGCTTAAAATCCAGGAAATAACCATGGAGTCAGCATTACTCCAATCATCATAGTTCACAAACTCAACATTAGGTTCAGAACAAGTGCTATCAATGAAACATAGTTTATCCTTAGCTTTCAACACAATTCTCATAGCTCGACTCCAGATTGGATAATTATTAGCAGTTAAAGGATTAGTGACTAAACTCACACCTGGATTATCAAATGATTGCAGCAACAGTGGATCGTTTGTAGATCTAGTAGTTTGAATTGTCTGGCTAACTATATTTTCATCGACAACAGCTAGATCTGTTCGATCTGCCATAGCTCGAGAGAAAAGAAGAACAAAAACAATTCAAGACATTGATTAAAGATAAAGAGGGTGGGATCTTTGCTCTGATACCATGAACAAACAGCTACAAAGAATAATCACCATAAAAGCTCTAGAAGAATTGTGAAGAAGAGAAAGAAAACGGTTACTGTGCTTAAGAAGCTTTTAATTGATAGTAAACTGATGAATAAAGAAACTATAGAAAAATGTTTTATATATAGGATAAAGTTATCTAAAAGTAAAAACTGACTTTACATTAACTGTGACTAAAAATAGATGACAACCAATAAATAGTCTTCAGATTATAACAATCACTTTGAAACATTCTTCTTCTATGCTGACTCCAAAACATAGCCTTCCTTGTATCACTTTCCAAAGGAAATGAAAACATTTTAAGGTTTATGATCGGTGTAATTTCACATTTTAAATTCATCATCACCAATTAAAATCATTGTAAAGAATGCAACCCTACAAATAATGTCACTTTGTATTTTTGGAAGAGCATAATGGAACATGCCATCTAGTAGGATTTTACAGATTTGAAAAATAAAACAAAAGAAAGGTAACAAAAGCACTAGTGTTTGAACAACAACCCTGTAGTTCCATATTTTCTATTCAAAAGATATGGCTAGAGTGCTTTAAGCTCACAGAAACTAGACCACTGCCTCAAGCTTCCCATACAAGAGATGTAGTTAATTAGAAACTCACTGTTTCTATTGGAATTTCAATGTTATCTGAATTAGATGATTCTACTCTATATCATAAGCTTGTAACCATTTTACAAGCTAAAGAAAACTTTGAAATTTTATTTTCAACTCCAAATAAGATTTTCCATACTTCTAATGCTGACATATGAAATCTCCTACCCTCTTTACTACAAATTTGATTTGAACATGTCATCTTCACTGCCACTGTAACATCCTAAATCCTAACCTAGCAACAAACTCTGCATCCCAAACCCTACATCACTTTGCTTCGATCAAATTCTTACTAATCAAAATAGAGCCAAAACCCTGAATCATCACAACATTATCCTAAGAAGAACAATGTCTACAATAGCTTTGTGCTCAGTTAGAAAGCATAGCATATAACTTCATAACATAAGAGCATGCTCACAAAAGCCAAAGAGCCCATTCGCATTTGTGATATTTGTTATTTAGACGAATATATTTGTGAATTTAAAAAATACTATTATAAATTAACAAGACCCGAACAAGAAATGTATATCCAAATTTTCATTCAAAAATTACCTTATCCCATTAACCAAAAAATAGAAGAACAATTTCAAGAAAAAAATAGTAAAAATAAAATTTTGAATTTTATTTCTCTGGTCAAAGATACGGAAATCTACAAACAAGCTTACTTGGAAGCTTTTGAAGACGTAGTAAATAGAGGACTACCCTTCTCATTCCCAGGAAACATCCCTAGAAAATTGCTTGAAACTGTTGTACGTCCTGATGGAAACATAGTGTGGTTCTTGAAGACCTTGCGAAAAGCTTTCATAGGTAACATTGGATCAACCCAACAGGAGCCTAGATTGTTGTAGCAGAACAAAATGATACGAGAGAATGACTGCTAATTGATATGGCAGAAAGATGCATCAGGTATGACAAATTTGAGAAGAAAAAAAAAGGAACGGATTAAGTTTAAGATAAGAACAGTGATTTGGATTCACAGCACTTGGCGAAATCATAGGGGAGCATTGAGAAACTTGCTCTTTCCTCTTGTTTGTAGGTTTGTTTGAACTCCGAACTGAGAATATTCTTGCTCTTTCTTGTGTGAGAGGAAAGAGCAAGAATAAGACTCCACAACTTGGCGAAGTCGCAAGGGAGCATCTCAAGACGAGAGCCCTGAGCCAAAGACAAAGAGCGTCAGTGAGAGTCGTCGAGAGAAAGGTGTGCTGCTACGTGAGTGAGAAAGACAGGTGTGCTGCTGCGTGAGAGAGAGGGACAAAAGTTGTCCAATAAAAACGAAGCTTTTGTTTACCTATTCCGGATGTGTGCGGAATAGGTAAAGACGGGGGGTAGCATCTTAGCTATTCCCCCATGTCGACGAATTCTTAGGGTATGCTTGGATGTGGGTGGAGGGATGGAAAAGAATGGAATGGAATGACCAAAATGACTCAGGCCATTGTTTAGGACTCTATTTTGAAACAGGATAGAATGGCAATTAATGGCTTTGGAAGCTATACTTTGCCATCCAAACTTCAATATTTTGTGACCTCCCAAATTGGGAGGTTAGGGATGGAATAAGATGGCTTGCCTTCTAAACCCTAATTTAATGATAAAAATATCCTCAAAAAATTAATGAAATTACAACCCCAATATAGCAAATACCTACACGGCTACATGTTACTACGTCCATTGTGTTTCTCCTTCAACTGGCTTCTTCCATTGACGAACGTTTTCCTTCACAGCTACTAGGGTCATCTGTCTTCGTTCCATCAGGTAAGCATTGACTATTCTTCTGTGTTCATTTTCTTGACACTTTTTGTATGTGAAGAAATCAGAAATTTTTATTGATGCTGATGTCGTCTTCTTTATTCATCGATGGACGTGCGCTTATTATGTGTTATGTGTTTAGGAAGTTTTGTAAATCGAAGGAAAATGATTATCAACCATAACAAGATATATGAATAAATGCCTAACGAAGAGTACAGTGCGATGAGGGTTAATGAAAAAGAACAAGAAAGTTGATTGCTTATATAGAAAAATGACAAAACTATATTCTGGGCATCCTACAATTTGAAATACTTTGAGGTTACTAAAATAGTTTTATGGCAACTATGCATATTTTATTACAAGGCTAATTTTGGAAAAAAAAATTCGCAAGTCATTTCATTCCATTCATTTTTAGTATCACTTCCAAACAATGGTCAAATGAGTCTCTCTCTTATTTTATTTAAACTTCCAAAAAATGGAGTTGACCATTTCATTTCATTCCATTCCACTCCATTCCATTCCGTTCCATTAATTGTCATTCCATCCAATTCTATCCTAAACTCCCAAACATACCCTAAAGAAATGATATATTCGCTCAATCTCTTTTAATATGTTTGATATAAGTACTGAAAGGTAGATTGAATGGGTAAACAATTAAATTCAAGCTATGTATTAGATATGCCTAAACTATCATCTCTAGCATATTTAAGAAAAGACATGTCCAATGATAAAAGAGTTGCTATTTTAGAATGTTGTTGGAAAATCATGAATACTTTGATATATTGGGAAATTTTTAAAAAGCGAGTTAATTTGATTCAAATAGTTAAGAAACAAAGGAGATCATTATAAAATCAAGCTTGCGTCAAGACATATTCAAAAGTGCCTACCTTGTATGTAGAAAGCAATATGAATATGAAGTGTTTATATAATTAGATTAAGATGATAATTGATATAATAAATGGTCTAGGGCATCGCATACTGAATCTATATAAAGATTGATACATTAGTTAAGATGCCATATATTTTTAAGAGTTGAATGATAATATGCCCTAATAGTATACTAGTCGTATATGGTATTAGATAAGTATGAAACCTACAAAATTGTTTTCTTTCTGATCTATTAGCTTTTTTATGTACGAGTGAGAGATAATGGATAAATATATACAATAAATTTATAGGTTAACTAAAAATATTAGATATCTAAACCGTCAAAAATTTATACCATAAAAATCATCTATATACTGTTTACTATGAAAAGAATAGAGAATTTGAATAAGTGAAAACAAGTTAAAGAGATTCTGGAAATTTTTTATCGTATGGATTATAACACAAAAGTTCAAAAGTAACTTTTATTAAGAATCAATGATGCAAGTATCTATCAATCCTATCTTGTTATCCGCGTTTGAAATCAACATAAGGTTTGCTACCTTAAAGTATTACTGAAGAATCATGCGTGATGTGATCTCATGAGACAATAGAGAAATTTCATTTTAAACGGTGACTCATATTATAAAAATATATTAAAAGGTAACCACTATTTCTTAATGAAAGAATTGAATGCAATTATGAACCATTGAGAATAAATAAAATAAGAAAAGAACATAGATGTGATTTATAACCTAAGTTATAACATATAAAATCTATTCAACGACTGATTTATTAGTCAAAATGTCATATATTTCTAAGAGATATATAGTATTACACTCTCACTATATGTTGATCATACGAGTTATAAAACTAGTACAAAAAAACATACATAACTCTTACCAAGTAATCCTATCTTATGCGAGGGTAGACAATAGATAAATATACCTATGCTACTTTTTTTTTCCAAAATAACTACTTAACTATCAAACAATTAAATGTTGAATTATCATACATAAAATATGATCTTCAAAAATAAAATAGCCTTTTTAAATTTATAAGTTAGACAGAAAAAAAAAGATTCAACATTGTCTTTTAATGTGTGGAAAAAGATTAAAAATTACTTTCTTACACTTGCGATGTTATGGAAAGGTGAAGTAATCTCTTTTGGCCAAGTAAAAATATTTTAAGAATGATAAGGCTGGAGCTAGGAGAATGGTAGCATGTGTACTTCTTAATGAGGTTTGGAGGGCTAGGATCCGCATCATAAATGTGGCCGACGTTGTCAATCAAACTAGAAGAAGGCATCTTGAAACCTCTGCATTCAGCACTTTGACTCTGTGATAAATGCATAGCATGGTTGACCGGTAACTCCACTAAGAAAAATAAAGGCAGGGGGTTAACTGTTTGCTTCTCAGCCTGGTCTGACGTGAGGGACATGAAGCATCCAGAGGAAAATGTATTCAGTTTGAATTTGTCCCATTTTATAGGGGAAACTGAGAGCAAAGCTTAGGCAATGTGAAAAGGACTATCTCCATCTCATTTGCAGGTTTAACCTGTACAGTATGGTAATGCAATCAGTGTATTTCTTCATTTCCCATGATAACAAGCATATCCACCTCAGGTTACGTAAGTTGGAAATCAAATGGTCTGTTGCTGTTGAAGAAAATTGAAACATTTTTCAGTTTAAATTATGAAGTTGGCGTGCGCTTCTCTTTGTTTTGATGGTTAAATTCACAAGCTTAATGCGAGTGCTAGACAATCAAATATTAAGAATGCTTTTATTGATTACGGTTCCACATCCCAAATTGATATTGGATTTAGGGACAAAACAGAAGCACAAATCCTGGGATATGATATAGCATCAGAAAACAATCAGACATATATATATATGTATGTAAACAAATTGCCATAATCAAGTTGACATTGCAGCCTTGAACCAAACTAAACTAAAGGCCGCCATTTCAATAATTCCTATTTCAATTAAAACAACTATTACTTACTACTTGTCATCTGCAAGCAAAGAGAAAAAGGCCTAGCGGGTGCGCAACCAAACCACCTCAGCATAGCCAGCCCATTCTGGCCCAGCCTCTCCTATCCTATCCACCTTCCACACACAGTTCTATATTTCTTACTTATTGCTACTAAGGCAGCTTATAGTTGATTGTTTCATTCAGAATTGACCACCCTCGAACGTCTGTCCGAATTGCCAATTAGATGGGACGACGTTGTAGGCAGTCACGGTCCTGCCATCGCTGGTGGTAACTTGGAAAGAGAGGCTTTGGCCGTTCAGATATGAGTTGCTCTGCCAGTTCTGGCCCCAATTCCTTGACATAGTTTGCCACCCAGTCTTAGACCCCTTGATCGATGCTGAGTGAACGTCTCCTGCTCCACCAACATTTGTGATCAACACCAAGTTGAAGTAAGAGTGGCCGTTGATTGTGAACCTTACTCCTCCTTTCTTCACACAAGGCACCCTGTTTCAGACCAATATATATATAAAAAAAAAACTTGTTATTTGATTGAATAAATCACTAGAATCATCAGATGATGCAAAACAAACTTGATCATTAAGATGTAGACAATAACAATATGTACCTTCTGAATGAAACGGGTACAATTCCAGCCCTGTACTGAGCAATTTGTAAGAAAGCAGGCTCAGCCAAGTCGAAGTGTTGCAGAGGGGGGTTGCACCAACCACCATTGGTGTTAGACAAGGCATAGTTAGGTGGGCAGAAATTAGTGGCAGTAACCATTATGGAACCAGGGAGGCACCACTTTGGGTCACTGTCGCATCTCATCTCATAGCAAGAACCACAACTCAAGCCATTATTGAAAAGGGCAGTACTAAGTGCTGCAGTGTTAGTACCATACCCTTGGCTATACAAGTTGCCATATCCGCAAGCACCTCCTGAAATAACAATCCATCATCATTAATAAATTTTAGTTGAAATCAGAAACCAACTAATGACGTACGTACTTAATGCACATCTTGCAAGCATGTACTTAGGACAACCAATTATTGTTAGAGTTGCTTTGGTGGCACTGTCTAACTGATGATCAGTTGCAAGCATATATCACTACTACTAGCATGTGATCAACTCTTTTTGCCATGTTAAAAAGAAAGCTCTTGTCGTCCACTTACCCATTGTGCCAGAAGCATCACCACCACCATAGAATGTTGCATGACCGCTTGTCCATCCGCCATAGTCTCCATAAGAACCTCTAATGCAGAAAGTAAACACGAAAAATACAAGAGAAATAGCCAAGAATGCTGCAATTGACATTGTTTTAGTCAGTGATTTAGGCTGATAAGAGAAAGAAATCAGAGTTGGAGAGTGTGGCTTAGTTGTTGCTTGCTGTGATTTGTTAGGATAAAATGAGAGTGCCCTTATATAGGAAGCGAAGGGTACGAGCTAACAAAGGCTTGATGTGGATTGGTATTATTATAAGAACAGACAAGCTAGGAAACACTTGAAGCCATGTTAGAAGAAGAAAAGAGCCGTCACCACAAAAAAAAAAGAAGATAAATAATTCAAAGTCGTATGTAGATTTTGGAGTCGTTTACAAAAATCAAAAACCACATGCAAATGTACTAAGGTAGACTACTAAGCAGGCTGTAGAATTGGACCCCACCATGCACATGCATTTATCTACCGTTTTGTTGCATCCCTTGGTGACCTTTTTTTTTCTTTTCTTTTTTTCCTTTATATATTTACGTACTACAATCCTTAATCGTCTTTTTGTGAAAACAGAAATAAACACATAAATAATAAAGTGTTCCTGATGGTGATGGCTACTGTTGATCTGTGTGTGTGTAGAGTTCTTACTCGGTATCAAATTGATTGCCTGATATCGCGCAATTTGACATGCATGTGTTTAGGCCTTTGATTAAGGGTTATGAAATCGAAGGTCCAACTTGGTAGGTCGCAGCGTCAAATCGTTGATCGAATCATGTTTTCACTAATGTGAAGACCGATGGAATTTGGGTTTTGGTTAGACTCGTGATTGTTAGAATTAAAACTTCTATCTACTCTTTGGTATTGGAACCGAAACTCTTATTCTTTTTTATCCCCTTTGCCCTATAATCATGAATTTATAATAAACTCGAAGATCAATAGAGCAAGTATGTGATAATAAAAACCGATGACATGCAATATGAAAAGGTGAGTGTAATTCGTAGAAGAAAGGCATGAACAAAGGCATAACCGTAAACGGATAGCGATATTCATAATCATTTCTAGGTTGATTACTTTGTCATATATAAAACATGACATTGCATATGATCGCGATAAGATTCCATAAGATACATTAGTGATCAAGGACAAAATAATCTGCTGTTGTTTGTTATAATGTCACTATCATCACTATCAAATCTTTGTATGTAAGTAAGAAGTTACCAAGTAAATCACATGGATACACAGCTGTTGATAGACGTTGGATTTCAGTTGAGTCGTTGATCATTTTATCGTTCGGAAAAGAAATGGGAAGGAATTGATTTTGTTGAAATTGTTATCAATAAGATTTTGATTAGGGTGTATGAGG
Source organism: Erythroxylum rufum (assembly GCA_027478365.1). Taxonomy (NCBI): domain Eukaryota; kingdom Viridiplantae; phylum Streptophyta; class Magnoliopsida; order Malpighiales; family Erythroxylaceae; genus Erythroxylum; species Erythroxylum rufum. Next base: position 20,763,119 of record JANIHZ010000210.1, on the reverse strand, counting down.
ATGGACCTACCACGTTAGAAGCACATGCCAAGTCCCAGGCTTCACGGCTCCCCTTCCCCTTTTCACGGTCGGATATCCAATTCAAAAAAAAAAAAAAAAACCTCTTCGTCATTGTATAAGTAAGGTTAAGTTAAACTTAATTACAAGCAACACATTGCTAAGAGGGAACTAAGCTCAACCCTTCAATTACTTTAATTTCAACTAATCTTAGATTTTATCTCTTTCTTTCTTTTTAGTTTGTATTTAATGACTTTGCATGCAATGGAATAGGAGACCAAAAGATGAAGCTTTTATGTTTCAAAGTTCAAACTATAATTTTGACTAGTTCAGTTAAAGTCTGAACGAGTCGGAGGAGGATGGGAGTCTTTTTACGCCTTCAAGAAATGGAGATTCTTTGTGTAAGAAAAGGTCTATATTTAGTTATTGCTTGATATGGGAGGGCATCACAAAGTACAAACCACATTGAGCCAAAACAACGAGGAGTTGCATTTCTGGCGAACAAAATTCCATTAAGTATTACTGTCTTCTGATATACTATATTATACATGTAATAAATTTTAGTTATTCGAAAATTGAAATTGATATACTCAGAAAAGGCGTGTGGATTTTATCTAAATGTTGTTTGTTGGGTCAACATGCGATGTCCCATGCCCGTGCACAAGGATTTGCGTGTTATTCCTACTTGAATCATTGAACAGACGCCCAGCATGCAATGGACCATTGTCTGAGAGTGGTCTCCAATAGCTGCTTTCAATATTAAGGTAGTCAATAAGCTGCTACCTTAGGGCATCCACTAATTTCCGAAATTCCAAGTTTTAGGATCCCTACCATGTGAAATTAAATGACACATTTGGCGGTTTGGCAACACCATAACCACTGCAAGCCAGGGAGTTAAATGCACTTGCCTCCTCCTGTCTTACAGTATTACGAGTTTCATGCCAAGAACTAATAGTACATGTCGCGTAGGCCCACTGGCAGATAGTACAGGTCAAGTCTTATCAAACATGGCGGGGCGGGGGTTGAATAAATCAGTCTTTGTTGGAGGTCTAAGTTAAACATGGTTCTTTGTGTGAATCATTACATGGATAATTAATACTAGAGTCCCAAAGCCGTTGGTAGCTGGCTTTTTTGGTCCATAACAGAAAAACCGTTTTGAAAGCTGCTTTATGACTTCTAAACTCTATCTTTGCCTAGATAAGAGTTCGGAAGCTAGAATTGTAAAACTCCAGTGGGATTGTAACGTTTGCAAATGAAGATCGACCTAAGGTCCTATCAAGTTCCAGTTTTTTTTTTTTTAATGCAAATTTTCCTTTTTGCGCACCCACAAAGACACAGTGAGAAAGAGAGAGACAGAGATACAGAGACGCTGTCTGCAGTTAGCAATAAAGTAAAGTGAAAAGCGAACCAGGCTTGGAAAAGAAAAGAGAAAAGGATGAATACGATGCTACGTAAGTCCAGAACCTCTCACCGTGGGAGCCCATTTCACTTCCTAAACACAATTGAATGCCCAAACAAAAGACGAAAACGCATAAAAATAAGGAACTACAATTAGTTGAGGAGCTCGAACTATGATCATCCATCAATCAGTCAAATCCTTCTTCAAGATCACAACACATGAGAGTGAAACAAATAGATGTTTGCTGAGGAACTAACTAAGCATGAAAATACGCATTCCTGCCAGGAATCAAGCTTCTATTCCAGACTTCTAAAGCTGAATTTAACTTGAACATAAAAAGAAAAGATCTTCACGAATACGGTAATAATCTGTTAAATCAATCACTGAACTTCCATTCACAATAAAAGAACAAAACTAAACGGATTTGGGTGGTCAATACTGTCGATTTATAAACACTTGAAGAAACAGGCGTGGCACCACTCCAGGGTGAATTGTCAAAATGTAACTCAAGCACTGCTGCTTTCAGTAGCAGAAATCGAGGGTGCTTCATATTTAACCAGAAGAGAGCTTCTACTACCGATATCAAGCCCCCGAAATCGTCCCAGAGGGTCAAGTGGAAAATTCTCAGAGAAAGCATGTGATTGAGATGAAGCTCTAACAGGCTGATGATAACTAGACACGTCAGGCTGGAAAGAATTAAATACTGACTTCCCCTCATTGGGGGTTTCAGAATGCTGCTGGTGTGAAAAGAAGGGAGATTGGTTGTAGGGGATGTGGTGCATTCCGAAACCATACGTATCTGCTGGGGTTGTCATTTCTCCGTTGGCAGTCTTAAGTCTCTCTACCTCCGTCTTCAATGTTTCATTCAGAGCTGTGTATCAGAGATGGAAATTTTGTAAAGCTGTAAGACACCTCTTCTGACATACAAACGAATCATGCAAGAAAAAGGACCTCAAATTCGTATATTCTATGTGGTGCAGCAATTGATCAAAGACAATGAATAACTGTTCCCCCAACACAGAGGTAGCATTACCATTCACATTGATTCAGACAATCTTTAAGATAGGTCCAGGGGCAGAATAACATGAAATAGTCAATCAAACCGACATAACCTTGATGTCTCAAAACAGAATGCTTCAGTTTCATAATTAAGTCACCCCGATACGCAAGATATGAAATTTGTAAAAGCAAAGCAAGGTTGGGACATACCATCACGTAATTGAGCTTGCTGTTCCATAGCTTTTAACCGAAGCTTAAGTTCTGTGTTTTCATTACTCAGATTTGTTGTGTCTCTCTGAAACAGAGAAAAAGAGCACAAAAAGTGAATGGTATATTATAAAATAACAAGCCGTTATTACTATTATGTCTAGAAGAAAATGGAAATGAACTGAATGGCTGATTATAGAAAGAGTAGCTGCTATTGTTAAACCTGAAATAACGTGAGTTGTGCAGAAAGAGTAGTTGCTTCAGTCTGAAGAGTCTGCAATTTTCTTTCAAGTTCCGAAATATAGCGGGCTTTCCTCTCCTTGGAACGAGCAGCAGACTGTCGATTAGCAATAATCCTAACACAGATCATCGGGACTAAATAAAGTAACTTCAAGATAGAAAACTCATTTCAGGATTCAATGGAGTACGGTTATTGAAAAGTAAATTCAGCAACTCTTTGATATCTAGTAAAGGAAGAACCTTTTGGCACGTTTGGGATCGATATTCCACAACTCAGCCAATTTATCAGGAGCCATAGTTTGCTTTGCCTCAATAGACTCGAGAATAGAAGACCCGTCAGCGGAATTGCTATAGCGATGCCTGGGCTTAACATTATTATCGTTGTCAGTGAGAGGAAGACTGGCATTGTCGGGATTACTCGGAGGAGAAGTGCGACCTATGGATCCAAGTTTCTCCACGTCCATGTAGGTGGAGACGAGGTCACCGTCTTCATCGAACGAACTAAATGGGTCGGGGTTCGGGATCCGAAAGTGGACCTCCGAGTGGGATCGCCGGTGGTGGGCATGAGCATGAGGGAGTCTGGATTTTGTGAGATCTGGCAATGTGGAGACCTGTACTTCACTCTTCAGCTCTATCATTGATGATGATAAGGGGATTTCCATTGTTTGGATGGTTGAAATTGAATGAAAGAGGTACTGGAGACGAAAGAAGAAGACGAAGAGGATTCAATTCAGGATATTGTGTTTGTTCCACCATGAACATGATGCTCTCTGTTTTGTTCATGCACATGATATGATGCAATATGGGGATCTGATATCTGACGCCTCTCAGCAGATAGCAAGAATTTACTTTTCTACTTTTCTTTTCTAAAATTTATAATTTTTTTTTATATTTATAAAATTTAAAGTATATGTTAATT
>JANIHZ010000210.1:20619656-20633435 GCA_027478365.1 Erythroxylum rufum | reverse complement strand
GTGTCTACAATAATATGAATGGAATCTAAAACAATGACTGAAAAACTCCCTGTTGAAGAACCGTGAACTCAAGCCCTTGACTACATCCTCATGAGGAAATGCTGCTTCAGCCGACCATGGTCCCGGACTCTCTCACGACTTGTGAAGAGAAGACAGCACCCATGACTAATGTGCTGGAGAGGAGTTGGCGTGAAATGAAGATGATGGTGCGACGGATGATGGTGGCGACGGCGAAGGTGGGTCGCAGGTGTGCGATGGTTTCTCCCTCAGCTCCAACAATGTTCGACAGAAGGTGGCAGCTCTCCGTCTCTTCTTTTCTGACCTAAAATAGCAAGATTTTATATGTTGGGTGCGGGTTCGGGTCGAACAGTGAGAGAACTTTCCGTATTTAGTCCGGGTATTCGTCATTCGTCGCGACTAACAGACATTTATTCGTTGCGACGAATGTCCGTGCTTGTTCGTCGCGACGAGCGGACATTTATTCGTTGCGACGAATGTAAGTGAATCGTTCGTCGCGACGAACGGAGTCGTGGTCGTTGCGACGAGTGTAAGTGAATCGTTCGTCGCGACGACTGGACATGGACTCACGACTAGTGACTTCTTCCGTTGTGGATTCCTTGTTCCTACAAAATAAAACACAACCATTGGCAGTATCAATTGTCCTCATAAAATGTGTAGAAAAATTAATATCAACATATGACAATATACTGACAATTTGCACATTATAAAAGCTCATTGATAGGAACCATTTTAAGCGCAAAAGTTATCAATTAGGAGTCCACAAGTGCATATAAAGATAGAAATTTGCAGCCAATTTATAAGACAAACTTGGCTCAATCATAGTGTTCAAAAATGGCATACCAATAATTAGCGGACAGTTTCGACCCTTTTCAACACAGGAACGATAAATTTGTCCCATTTTACAAGCACATCCTCCACCACACGAAATGGTTTCTTTATCGATTGATCAACTAACTGAATAAACATAGATGTTGGCTTCACATCTCCTAGCTCCAATTTTATGAAAGTAGACAAAGGTATAAGATTAATACTCACACCTAAGTCAAATAAACATTTATCAAATTCTAAATTATCAACTACATAGGGTATAGTAAAACACCTTGGATCTTTCAACTGTGATGGCATGTGGTTGGTAATTATGAAGCTTCAACTTTTCATCACAGAGACCATTTGATTTTCATTCCAAGTCCGCTTGCTTGATAATATGTCCTTGAAAAACTTTATGTAGATGGGTATGCTCTTCAAAGCTTCTACAAAGGGCAAGGTAATTTCAATTTCTTCAAATTTTCCACAAACATTGCAAATTGTATATCCAATTTGTTCTTCTGAAGTCTTTGTGGGAATGGTATTTATGGTGGATAAAAAAAAGGAGAAACATAAGGAGGGTCTTTATTCTTAGTTTCATCTATTTTCTGCTTCTCTTAGTCCTCTATAAGGTGGGGTTTAGCTTGTTTTTTCTGCTGGTTCTTCTAGCTTTATCCCACTTCTAAGTGTGATAACATTAAATTGCTCTCTTAGATTTACTTCCATATTGATCGATAAGCTCCCCACATTTCTTATAGATAATGCATTGGTAAGCTGGCCCACTTGAACCTTTAGATTAAGAATAAAAGAGGCACGAGTCTTTGCTACCTGGTTGAATTGCCTGTCCATCCTCTTTTAGGCCTTTTCTATACTCGTAAGCTTGTCCATGAGCTTGTCTACTTTCGAATCCCATGAACCAGACTCGCCTTACTCAAATACTAGTAGGCCTAAAGTTCCCATTTAAGTCCCAACATTGTTAGACCAAAAGAAATTCAGGTGATTTTGCTACCCATGATTGTACATATTCCAATAAAGATTAGTACCTCCCCGACCACATTATGCTTTATTAAAGTGGAATTGGTACATGTTGTTGTTTTCGACTAGGAAGCAATCAGTTGTGATATGTCTCTCTTTTCTGCATAGTTCATATTTATGCTAAATTGCTTTGAATGAAGAGTAAGAGGTGGTTGTCAAGTTGTTCAATTGCTTAGTGAGGTTGTTAATTTTAGCCTGTAATATTGTCACTGAATCTAGAACAATCATTCCTTTTGGATCCTGAAAGGTTGACTACTGTTTACTTCGTTTCAATGTCCAGAGACAACTATTGTTCACCATCTCTTCTAATAAGTTGTGTGTTGCTTGAACTAGTGGTCATGTAATTTCTTGGTGATCTCTATGATGTATTTCATCCACCCTCATCCTTTCTATCTATTTTTGACATTTAACTCTTCAAATTCCTCATTCTTACCTTATGATGTCTAAATTGATATGTATTCTACTTTCTGTCCAAACTTTCTCTCTCTTTTTTTATTTTTAATTTCATATGATTAGGTACCTCAATCACAAGAAAGGGTAACAACTCCTTAAATTAAAGGAATTCAAATCGTCCTAATGCTAAAATCCCCAGCAATGACACCAAAAACTTGTTGAGCAAGTTTTATATATAATAAAACTCTCAATAACCTTAAGTATATGGATTGTATCTTATAGTATAAGAAGTTATTGTTCCCACGAGGATTATACAAGGTTAACAATTTGAATACTAACTTTGTCTAAAGTAACAAGAAATTTATTTTAATAAACTTATTCTTTCCTTATTTTGTTTCTTTAACTATTGTAGATCTAATTATGTGTTTGATCTTAGATTTCCTAAGTTATTAATTACTCTCTCTCAAGAGCTAATCAATTAACCCTAATTGAATTAGAAAATTCCAGATTTGCGTTATTGATTACTCTCTCGCAAGAGCTAATCAATTAACCCTAATTGAATTAGAAAATTCTAGATTTGTGAATTTGCAATCTCTTAATTCACAAATCTATCCCTAACTTATTCAATTAGATGTGAAGCTATCTATTAGATAATTAATTTCCTAAACAAGATCTCTCTTTGAATGATTATTAACTTGATAATTGTGAGACTATTAAGGCTGCAAACTCTCATTGCACAATCTAATCTAATTACTTTTGACACTCTCTCTCGATTTCTTGTCAAGTATAAGCATGCACAATTGTCACAAACATCAGAATATATCTTGAAATCAATAATAATTAAAGTCACAAAATAAATTCGAATATGAAATTTAGAACTTCATGAGCATGTTAAACATCTTGGAATTCATATTACACATCAAGATTATTGGAAAAAAAAAGAGGAAAAGAAGAAAAATTTTATTTAGGTCTTGATCTAGAATGTTGGAATTCCTAGATTTCTTCTTTATCTCCCTTGATTGATCCTTTTTTTTTGGTTAACTGCTGTGTTTTTTTAATATGTTTTTCTTATTCTTAAATAGTTCTTTAGGCTTCTAGGGTTTTTAGGGTTTCCTCAGTTAATTAACACCAAAATACCTAAAAAACTCATTTTTTGGAAAAGCTAAAATTTGTTGGAATTGTTATCTATGATCTCTGTCACGATCGTGAGGAGCAAGATCACAATACCATGCTTCCAATTCTATAATTATCTTCAATTTCCTATTTCCATACACTCAAAAATACATCAAACACTTTTGAAACATAAAATTAAGATCAAATTCTTGCTCTAAATCGTACAAACACTCAGAACACATACAAACACTAACAATAACACAATTCTAAGCTATACATATGGTAATCATCTAAGAAATACTTAAAAAACACACTTAAACACCTATAAAAATCATAGTATGATTTACACCTATAAAAAATCCTTTGTGTTTTAACTATGTCTGCATCTTTATAGCCATATGTATTATATTTCAACTCCACATAATGTTGCAATTCTACTATATTATTAATCTTACCATTCAAACCATTTAAATGTTTAGCCATAGTGGCTTCTCGATCTTACTTTATATTAGCTTAAATCATAAGAATCTCTTATCCTTGAGTAAGGCATTATAATGTATGAAAAAAAATTCCCATAATAGTAATTGGGGATAAAGTGCCTCCTCATTCTTGCTTTCATATCCTCCCAATTGTCAATAGACCTCTCATGGGTCCTTCTCCTATTTAAGAAAAGTTGATCTCACCAAATAGTGGCATTGTCAGTAAACCCAATAATAATGAGTTTACCTTTTTCTCTTTAGTGTAAAGGTGATAATAAAAAATCAGCTATATTTTCTTTTCCCACTGTAAGCAGGCCTCAAGGTCATTTCTCCTTTGGAATGAAAGAATTTTTATTTTAAGGTTCCCAAGGTTGTCATCTTGCCTATGCTCTCTTTTATCTTCTTTATCTTACCATTCACCTCGATGTGCAAATTTCCTATATTATTTTTTGTGGTTGGTAATCATAATGCAAGACATCTTCCTCTTCATCAACATTGAAATCATCTTAAAGAACTTGCCTTCGTTATCAATATGCATTAGGAACTTGTGCTTTTTGTTCCTTTTGTAATTTGGCTATGATAGTATCTTATAACTCTAATCCATCTCTCATCTCACCTAATGTCATATTTATCCTCTTCAACTATTATTGCATGGCTTGTATAAAATATGAGTTTTCTTTCTCCTCCTTTAATAATAAAACACTTCTAAAAGGCATATTAGAAAGTTGTGAGAAAAGTTAGTATAAAAAAAGTTTGCTAATGTGCTTCCTCATCTTTCTACTCTCAAATATGACAAACCACTTGTATATATTTGTTTATAATCAATTTTTTCCAATAGTTTCTTGATCTTTTCATGTTTGTTAATGTTAGGGGTATGGTAGTAATGAGATCTCCTCATCAAGAACCTGTATAATTTGATCCGAAGACTAAAAGGACACTATGAAGGTTGTGAAGGGAAACCAGAACAACTCTAAAAATACAACAAGAGCTTGAATTTGAAGAAACAATGGCTAATCACATAACTTTAAAAGAGTTGGCTGCACCGGACTTAACTTATAGACCATTATGCATTACTTTTCCTAATTTTGTTGAACATGTCACTTTTGAACTTAAGTCTTGCTTAATCCATCTTTTGCCTAATTTTCATGGAATTGCAGGTAAGGATGCACACAAGCAGTGCAAGGAACTTGATGTGGTTAGCCCAAGTATGAAACCTCCAAAGGTGACAGACAAGCAGATCATGTTGAGGGCTTTCCCATTCTCACTAAAAGATGCAACAAAGGATTGACTATTTGATTTCCACATAGGGGGCGTTAACACATGGATTGAAATGAAGAGGCTATTTTTGGAGAAATATTTTCTAGCATCGAAGACAACCAGGGTAAGAAAAGAGACATGTAGGATAAAGCAACATAATGGAGAACCCTTTACGAGTATTGGGAGTGCTTCAACAAGTTGTGTGCTAGTTGTCCTCACAATATTATATCATAACAACTCCTCATCTAATACTTCTACGAAGGATTGTTACCTGTGGAAAGGAGTTTGGTCGATACAGCAAGTGATGGGGAACTATATGAAAAGACTCCCATAGAGGCCAAAACTTTGATTTAGTGTATGGCTGGGAACACTTAAAAAATTGGAAACTACAACGATGTCAATCATGTAAACAAGGTAAATACTTCATCCATTAAACATCGTTAAATGACATAACATCTTTTGTTATTTGTCAGACAAGCACAAGTAAAGGCATGTAGTATATGTGCAAATACGAACCGTCTGATAGATGAGTGTCCATCTTTGCGAGAGGGAAGTATGGATTATGTTAATGATGCAGAAGGGAATTTTTCCATTTAGTACAACCCGTATTCCCAAACTTATAACCCGATTTAGAGGGATCATCCTAACCTAAGTTATGGGGGGAATAAGCAAAAGAATTACTTCCCAAATAGGCCACAAGGAGTGCAGTAATTCCAACCAAGGCCACAAGCCTCTTCTTCTAACTCAGGTACATCTCTAAAAGACATAGTTAAGTCTCTTGCAACTAATACTTTGCAATTTCAATAGGATGTGAAACAATTTCAGCAAGAGAAGATCTCAGTTGCAAGATAGAAGGACTAGCATCCAAAACTTAGAGAGCCAAATGGGTCAAATGTTTGTGGCTATCAATTGTTTATAATAACAAAGGAGAGGGAAGTTGCCATCTCAACCTGAGGTAAATCCAAAGAATGTTAGCATAGTAACCTTAATTATTGGAAAGTAGTTTGAGGTTCCTAAAAGGACTCTACCAAGGATGGTCAATGAAGATGAGATCAAGAAGGAGTTAGGGAATGAAGGAAATCCCTCGTCTAGCATAAAGGTAAATTATAAATATCCCAATATAGTTAGGACTAACCTTCTACCTTTTCCTAGGTTAGCAAAGTTGAACAAGGAAGAAAAAGATAAGGATATATTTGAGACTTTTCAAAGGATAGAAGTTAACACACCTTTGTTAGATGCAATCAAACAAGAACCCAGATATATAAATTCCTTAAGGAATTATGTACCAATAAAAGAAAGATGAGAGTTTATAAGAGTTATAACGAGTGAGAATTTTTATGTGGTCTTCAAGAAGAAAATACCTCTAAAATGCAGGGATTCAAATATGTGTAACATTCTGTATAAGATTGGTAACGCTATGATTAACAGAGCTATACCAGATTTCAAAACATTAATCAATGTTATGCCTCATTCTACTTATGCTTCCTTAAATTTGGATCATTTAAAAAAGACTAGTGTTATCATACAATTAGCTGACTATACTAATCCTTACCTTAATGGAGTATTTGAGAATGTATTGGTGCTGGTAAATAAGTTGGTGTTTCCTACAAATTTTTATGTAGTGGATATAAATGATGAAACCTTATACAATCCTATTACTATCTTACTTGGGAGACCGTTTCTTAACATGACCCAAACTAAGATAGATGCTTATAAGGGCACCCTTATAATGAAATTCGATGGGGAAGTAATTCATTTCAATATTTTAGATGCAATGAATCATCCTCAAGATGATCATTCTACTTTCTCTAATGATGTAATTGATCCCTTAATGCAAGAAATGTTTAAATTAAGTTGCAAAGATCACTTAAAGGAAGTCTTGACTGAGTACCTAGAATCATTACGACTAATGATGTTGAGTTGGGAGAGGAGTTGATTGAGATGGAAGCTACCTTATATTGATTGCAAACCTCTCCCACAAGGTATGAACTGGCTTCCATACAATTACCTAAATCTTACCAGAGGTTGTTACCTTCTTATATATAGTACTTGATATAAAGCTTAAACCACTGGCTACTGACATAAGTTATTCATATTTTGGAGATAAATAGACCTTTCCAATTATTATTTTGGTAGTGTTGACTTCTGATCAAGAAGACAAACTGGTTCATATGTTAAAAGAGCATAAGAAGGCCATTAGATGGACAATTATAGATATTCAAGTAATAAGGCCTTCTATATGCATGCATCACATTTTATTGGAGGAGGATGCCAAGTCCACCAGGCAAGCACAACGAAGATTGAATCCTCCAATGATGGAAGTAATAAAGAAGGAAGTGTTAAAGCTTCTCAATGTTGTGATCATTTACATAATCTCTAACAGTATGTGGGTAAGTCTGGTTCAGGTGGTTCCAAAGAAATCTAGAATCATCGTAGTGGCAAATCAAAAAGGTGAGTTGGGTCCTACCTATATGTAAACTGGGTAGCGAGGGTGCATTGATTATAGAAAATTGAATGTGGCAACTCGTAAAGACCATTTTTCCCTTCCCTTTATTAATCAAATGCTTGATAGATTGGTTGGATATGAATATTACTATTTTCTAGATGAATTTTTAGGTTATTTTTATATCTTGATTACACCTGAGGAAAAAGAAAAGACAACCTTTACATGTCCATTCAGTACATTTACTTACCAAAGGATGCCATTTGAATTGTGCAATGCACCCGCCATTTATGCATGATGAGCATTTTCTTTGAGTATGTTGAGAAGTTCATAGAGGTATTCATGGATGATTTTAGTGTTTGTGGTTCTTCTTTTAATGATTTATTAGAGAATCTTACACTTATCTTGGAAAGATGCATTGAAACTAACCTTATGCTTAATTGAGAAAAATGTCATTTTATGGTAGATCAAGGTATAGTTTTAAGGAATATTATATCTTCTAAGGGTATACAGGTAGATAAGTCTAAAATTAATCTCATTTATACCTTGACTTAACCCTTAAATGTGCATGAAGTTCTTTTCTTGGCCATGTAGGTTTTTACCACGGTTTTATCAAAGATTTCTTAAAGATAGCCTCACCTTTGTGTAAATTGTTACATCAAGATGTCTCTTTTGAGTTTGAAAATAAGTGCAAGGAGGCTTTTAATAGACTTAAGGAGTTCTTAACGTCCCCACAAATAATTTAGCCTCTAAATTGGAGCCTTCCTTCAAGATCATACTTGATGTGAGTGATTATATAATGGGGGCAATTTTAGGACAAAAAGTGGACAAAGCCGCACATGCTATCTACTATGCTTCAAAGACTTTGAGCCCAACCCAATTAAATTATTCGACAACTAAAAAGGAACTTTTATTTGATGTGTTTACTTTCTGAAAATTTCGATCATACTTATTAGGTGCTAAGGTTATTGTTTACTTTTATCATGTAGCATTAAAGTACTTGCTCACTAAGTAAGAAGTAAAGTTGAGGTTGATCAAACAAATTCTCCTTATTTAGGAGTTTCATTTAGATATAAGAGATAAGAAGGGGGTAGAAATGGTTGCAGATCACCTCAGTCACTTGATCAAAAAGGAAGTTGATATCCTTTTGAGAGAAACATTTCTAAATGAATAGCTATTTCCCAATGATTTGACAACTCCATGGTACGTAGATATAGTGAATTCTTTAGTTACTAACAAATTTCTGGTTGGTTTGTCAAAGGTTCAAAGGGATAAATTGAAGAGTGAAGCCAATTACTCCATGTAGGATGATCCTTATCTATGGAGGCACTGTATAGATTAAGTTATAAGCAGGTGTGTGACTGAGAACCAGACACTTTCTATCTTAACTTTTTACCATTCATATGCTTACGGAGGACACTTCAGGGTAAAAAGGACTACTTATAAAGTTTTGAGGAGTGGTTTTTACTTGCCTTCATTGTTTAAAGAAGTGTATATCTTTTGCAAGTTATGCAACAGGTGCCAACGGTCAGGTAACTTGTCCCGTAAAAATCAAATGCCACAAACTTCCATTCTTTTATATTTAATTTGTTTTATTTAGGGTATTGATTTTATGGGACCTTTTTTTTCCTTCTTTTGGTTTTCATTATAATCTACTTTTAATTGATTATGTCTCCAAGTGGGTGGAGGCTAAAGCCACCAAAACTAATGACACTATGGCTGTTGCAATTTTTGTCAAATCTAACATCCTTTATAGGTTTAGGATGCCAAAGGCCATCATAAGTGACAAAGGAACCCATCTCTATAATAGGGTGATGGAAATGTTATTTAAGAAGTATCATATCATACATAAAGTTTCCACCTCCTACCATCCCTAGACCAGTGGCTAAACTAAGGTATCAAATAGAGAAATCAAGTTGATCTTGGAGAAAATAGTCTAGCCTAATAGAAAGGATTAAAAGTTGAGGCAAGCAGATGCATTGTAGGCTTATAAGACGACTTATAAGATGCCAATCGATATGTCACCATATAAATTAGTGTTTGGTCGCCGTGTCAGATTCTTGTAGAGCTACAATATAAAGTGTATTGGGTTATAAAATGTTGTAATATAAATTTTGATGATGCAGGAGTGCATTGAAAGTTGCAATTGCAGGAGAGATGAGGAATGACTCTTATCGAAATGCAATGATATATAAGGAAAAGAACAAAGCTTTCCATGATAAGATGATCTCGAGGAAAAGTTTTGCTATGGGTCAAAAAGTGTTCCTCTATCCAAACTTGAATTATTCCCAGGTAAGTTGCGTTCCTATTAGGTTGGACTTTTGTGGTATCTCATGTCTTTCTATTTGGTGTAGTGGAGATATGGAGTTTGAAAATAAAAAAGACATTTAAAGTGAATGGTCATCACTTGAAGCCATACTATGAAGGCTTCCAACTGGAGAATATGGAAGTAGTGATGCTTGAAGATGCAAATGGAATCACTTGAAAAGTAGAACATAGAGTCAAGCCAACAATATTAAACAAAGGTGCTGCTTGGGAGGCAACCTAACAGAAGTTTGATCCTTTTCACTTACATTTTCACATTTATTGTTTTTGTTGAATGCTCTATTTCTTACATTTGATGTTACATTGGGGACAATGTAAGTTTTAAGTGTGGGGGTGGGGCTCTTAGTTATACTGTGTGTTTTTAACCTTGTTTATTGCTTATGTGTTTTTCTTAGGTTTTTTTAGAACAAAAATCAAATAAACAAGCAAACATTTTCTCTTTTTCTATTACTTTTAGGACTACATAGTAATAATTAGATAGTAGAATTAACCAGATAAATTCATGGAAATTTGGGCATGTAATTTTACCTTTGTGATTAGTCAACATATATTACCTTTAGAAGAGTAGTAACTAATAGGTAGACATAAGCCAGTAAGATTTCGAGCATTTTTAAACTGATACTTCTACATCAGTCTCATTGTCTTTTGATCATGTGTGACCTTCTTGATATGTACATCTTGAATTTGTATTGATTTTCTATTCAATGCCACATTTTGATCACATGTATTAACATGAAAATGATATAGGCATTCTTTGTTTTACAAGCTACATTAGCCAAATAACCCACCCATCAATATGAATTATCCTTTTGTTTAGCCCCCTTAAGCTTTATTAGCCTTTTCTTTTTGTGTTAACCATATTATAAGCCTTTAACCTAACCAAATGTCTTAACCAAGCCTTAAAACTAGTGGAACATTTATGATTGTTGATATTTGTGGATGCACAAAAGTACAAGTGTGGAGTTGTGCATATATGCAACTTAGTTATAATTGCTAGAATGCGATTTCATCTCCTATTAATGAATTCCATTGTTGATGTAGTTCTTTCAATATTTGTATATGCAAAAAGGAAAAATAAAAGAAAAGGAACAAAATAATAGTATTTAAATAAGTTTCTCTAGGAGGAAATTCATTTTTTTTGCGAAGTAATCCATGTTAGTTTTTTCTCCTAAAGTTATATGGAATGGGTGATTTAAGTATGATGCAAATGAGGGAGATGTTACTTTAAAGGATCACTTCTTATGGCTATAATGAATTGTTTACCATTAATTTCTATGAGTGATTCCATCTAATTCCTTATGCCTCATACGATATATGTATGAAGGCTTGAATCTAGGTTGTGAAATACAATTTTTGTATTTGTCATAGCTGATGGTACCCAATTTTGAGTGAATGTTATGTTTTACACTCGATACTCTATTGAGTATTTTTTCATGCTTCATTAACTTTGATGGCTTTTGTACTACACCATCCAATTACCTCTCACCTTAACCTTTGCCCACATTACAACCTTAAAAAGTCCTTTGATTCATGATTATGCATGTGAATCTTAGTGGTGGAGAATTGAAATGATATGCCAAGTCATGGAATGTCTTGATGATGAATGGTATTTGAGTGTACCCATAGATCTATCTTATTTAAGCACATTTTGTCAAAGTCTACCCCTATATTGCTCAGTTTTTGAAGGAAATGTTGTTGATTGATCATAAGTAAAAGCATTTTAATGTTAAGTTATTGTTATGGTTTTAGAAGTTATTCCTCTTTTCTCATGACTATCTATTCTTAGGAAATATGGAAAAAGGAGGAGTGTTCTGGTTTATGGTTTTGATTTGTTGTTTTACCTGAAGACGGTCAAAATCTAAGTGTGGGAGAACTTGATGAGTACTTAATTGATTATATATTTACTCCCTAATACTTAGTAACTAATGTTATGAAGTGCTTAGGATACTCATTTTTTTTTCATATTTGGTTCTAGGTACAAGTTGGAAGCATAAGAACTAAAATGAGCTAAAAGCACATCCTTGGAGCCATCTTCTTAATGTTCAACTTTATTTGCCTTTGTGAAGTAAGAAGGAGATGAATTAGGGTGAAGATGAGACAATAAAATGAAAGAAATAAAGTTATTGCAACTTACATAGTCGTGCATGAGACCATGTAACTCAATGGAAGCATATAGGAGCGTACAAATGCAGTTTTAGCACAACCTGCAACCTATACAATTGTGTAAATACATACACAGCTATGTAAGCGAGTTACACTACTATGTGTTAGGCCTTATATCTCACCTAGGCCATGTATATTCACGAATTGGGAAAATTTTAATATATACAGTTGGATACATAGTCGTTTATCCAACTGTGTATTGCCCAAAACCCTAATTTTTGCAACAAATAGGCATTCAAAGGGACAAAAAAGGTATGAATCATTTTAGTAGCATAAAAGTGGGTGAAATACATATCTTTTTGAAATCCAAGGAGAGTTAGCCTTCTTCCTTCCGGTTCTAAGGAAAAATTGAGGTCGAAGATCACATTTGTGCATCCTTTCATCTTGATTGTTGATTCTCTCTCTAGAAATTGTTTATGTTATTCTTTGCTTATTGTGTTTGGGTATTAACGTAAGAATGATTTAAACTCTTTCAATATATCATTTATGTATGAACTTATTATAGAATCTAGAATACAATATGTAATAATTGTATTTTTAATTCATTTGTGGTAAACTAATGGTGATGAATCATTAAGGATAACATAACATAGGTTAAATAACCCAAGCTTGTGTGATTATTTACTAGATTAATCTATTTTTCTAGGTTATTTGATAGCTAGGTTTAATTAAAGAGCTTATTTTGATTAAACACGACCTAAGGAAAAATTGGGGTTAATAGAGCTTATTGTTAACTTAGGATTAATAGTTTCTAAGAAAGGTATAAGAACAACAACATTATTACGTATGCTTATTTGTGTGTAGGCCAAGATTGAACCGAAAACCAGATTCTATCTCATTCATCAATCTTATCATTTTCTCACTGTGTGATTCAAATTACTTTCAATGGTTTAAATTTACTTTATTGATTCCAGCCA
The DNA here is from genome assembly GCA_027478365.1 of Erythroxylum rufum. Classification (NCBI taxonomy): domain Eukaryota; kingdom Viridiplantae; phylum Streptophyta; class Magnoliopsida; order Malpighiales; family Erythroxylaceae; genus Erythroxylum; species Erythroxylum rufum. The sequence continues at coordinate 20,620,485 of JANIHZ010000210.1, read as the reverse complement.
AAACCACCCATATCCTAAACATCGATTCGTTTTATTATAAAAGCTAAACATACAATCCCTGCGAATACGATCTTTACTCACTACTATTATAAACTTTAGTGTGCAGAGTTAAGTTTTATTTTCTACTGTGTTTGACATGCATCAATAAACCATGGAGCTATATTTAGATTCCATTACATATATATTGCATTGAGACTCTATAATATTTGTTTTATAAAAGAAAATTTTTCTCCTTTGTTATGCAAATGCAACTTTCTATAAACACATTTATGAGTTGTCTAGATACTTTTAGCTTGATGTCAAGTCTCTCAATTAATAGATCCAAGAGTAACCTCTTTGGTTCCTCTAATACTCAATATATAGCCATCATTATTTCCTCCATTATTAATCTATTATACTATTGTTAATACTCTAAAACATTTTGGCTCATACGCTCCCTCTTTACAAATTGATAATCCTACCTCCTCCTAGTCTAATTTCTAAACTAGGTAGAGCATATTCACTAGAGTCATTAATGGGACCACTTTGTTCTCAAATTGATCTCAAATTGATCTTAAATTTAGGTTTTTATTCTCTTTAGAGAGAAAAGAATAGTTTATATTTCAAGGGAAGTAGCAACATATTCATGTGCTAACTAACGTTCCGAATTTCGTTCCGTTCCGGCCGGTACGGTAGAACGGAATTCAAAACTCAACCTCGGTACCGGCCATAAATACCAGCCGGTACCGGGTTTTTCGGTTGGGTATCGGCCGGTACCCAACATTCCAAAAAATTCTGGGCAATTTTGGAATTTTCCGAAACTCCAAGGACTTATTAGCAAATTTTTTTT
>JANIHZ010000210.1:20491580-20501634 GCA_027478365.1 Erythroxylum rufum | reverse complement strand
TTAATAATAATCTCATACTAACCATAATTCAATCTAATCCTCAAAAATTAATTTGAAATTCATACTTATTCAATAAAAGAATTCAGGGGCTAACAGGTGAAGAAACGACTAATTGAAGAAATTGACTATTTAAAGAAGAGCAACAATACTTGTGAAGTAACGAACATACACAAACTTTTGAAACATTTGAGTAACTCTATATTCTTGAGAGTCATATTATTCTTATTATGCCTTAGAAAGTTAAATGACTTTATCAAGAGAGAAATTGTTATTTAAAACTTACTTTTGATTTTACATTTTATTTTTTGTGAGCTTTTAGCAGCTTGTTATACACTTCTAGTATGGAAGGATGAAGAACCTTGAAAAATATGTATTTATGAGCTTGGAGAGGCTTGTCAAATTTAATACTAGGATTCTTATAGTGAAATACTCAAGTTGGATACTTAGGGACTGGATGTAGGTTTGGTTGTTGGCCGAACCAGTATAAATCCACTGTATCATTCTTTCTCTCTTCTTATTTTTTAAATTTTCAAGTTATAAATTTGGGTTTTTAAGAGGCTCTTTTAGTTTTTCAATAGGCTCCTTCTGTTTCTATAAAACAAGAGGTTCTTTTAACTTTAAGCGTCAACAGGCTCCTATCAATTAACAAGCTTATCTTTATTTGAGCTTTAGCGGGCTCCTATCAATTGATAGGCCCTGATAGGATTGAATTATTTTATATTTTCTTATGCATTTCAATGTCTTTTCAATCCTATTTTTGTGTTCAAATACTCAATTTGTGTTTACATAGAGATTAAAGGATTGAACACAAATATATATTAAAAGGAAGAATTTTGACAAAGTTTAGTGCAAAATTAGAAAGGATAGACTCAAAGGGAGAAAAAAGTCCAAGTTACATCAATTTTCGAAATTATAAACAAATGGTAGTAGACGTTGGTCATTTCATATAACCAACATGTATGCCAAAACGCAACAGCTAGAATGAAGTACACAAACATACAATCAAAAACGACAGCGCAGAGAGGTAGGCGTGAATAAGTGCGTGAACATTATAGGTGGACCAGAAACTAACTCATAAAATCATAGAACAATAGCGTGGGATAGGGCAGAGGTAAAGACCAAAACCACAACGCACTAGCTGGGAGGCAAGGAGCAGTAAGACGACAGTACAGTGAGAATAAAACACTAGCAGAAGAAGATAACAAAGTTGGCCAACATGCAAGCAACGTGTGTGTGTTTCATGCACTCACATATGTTGAACAGAAACGACAAAACAATAGCTGGAGGCATAGACCAAAACACAGTACAGGAGGACAAGGCAGAAGGTGAAATGCATCGCAGCAGTCCACGTCAAGGAGCAACGCAGCAGCTAGGAAGGAATAAATAAAACGCAGACGTAGAGGGACGTTCAACTGGAGGGTTTAAAAGAGATGAACAATAAAGTGGACTGAAAATTAATTCCAAAAAGGAGAGAATAGTAGCGCAGAAGAGAGGAGGTACATGAGCAAGAGGAGAGAAACGATTATTATGACTTCAACACTTTTTGGCAAGGTGGCAGCTTGGAGCTAGCTTTCCAGGAGAGGCTCTCCACTGTAGAGATAGCTACAACATGTTTTTACTCTATTTGCCTCAGCTTTTTCATTAGTTTTTAGCGATAGTCTTTTGTTAATTCGTTACTTTCTGTAAGCTTAGCTATTCTCTTTCAGTTTCAATGCTTTATTTTCATATTCATTCCAATAGTTCAAAGCTTTCTTAGTGTTAATGTTTTTTTAACATGTTCTAGAATGTTAAAGAATGAATTTTTGATGGATTTTATAGTTGAAATTTATGAATTTTGTAATGAATCTTTATGTTATATCAATGGATGTTTATTCCTTCAATTTTCCAGCTTTAATCTTAGTTGTTTGAGCTTATTTATATGCTTTTTTAGGTCTGAATTTGTTGTATATTTGAATGTTTAATGGATTATGTTATGAGTTTTTGCTTATGTGTGATGGTTTTGATTAATTTGTGTTTAATAGCTAGGATTTATGCATGTTCTTAGGTTCATGATCAATTAATTTGGGTTTTTGGGCAAGTTATGTGTGCTGGAATTTTTATTTTGATGCAATTTATTTAGATTTTGTAATTTGGGTTATGATTAATTATTTTTTGGCATAAAGGGTTTTGATTTCTATTAAGTTAGTGTTAAAATTTGGTTTTTATTACTTCGTTTATAATTTCTAGCCTTAGTTTTATTTAATTAAGTATGAGTTTTGTTTATTTAATGTCTATTTTGCTTAATATGAACATATGTGGCTAGACTACTTAGGGGTTTGGAGATATTGTAAAGATGAAGAGATGTAAATTATGAGAATGGAGTTGAACTTGTTTTAAATTGGTGCTTGTAGGTTAAGGTTCGGTTGGGATTTACGATAAATGTCATGAATTAGGAGTTGCTTATAGGTTTGATCACCCTTTAGGTAACTTTCTAATCTAAAGGCTAGGGTTGAGCGTGTGATATGTAATAGTCCATAGTGATTTCCAGAAGTAGCAATAGGTTAGTTGAATTTTTCAGGATAATTAACTAATCTAGGATCCCATACCTTTAGGTTACACCTTCTGAGCTTATGGGTAGGTGGCCTAAGTTAGTTATTCCTTAATACCTAATGCGTATTTTCTATTGAACTTAGAGAGCCTATTCTAGGTTACAGTGGAGATCGGAGCATTTCTAGAGCTTATTAATTTTGCCTATTTTAAAGAAATTAATGGTTTAAGAGCTTAATAAAGTCCCTAGGCTAACATTATGATAAGAGTACCTTTTATTTAGATTGAAGGATCAATGAACATCCCGAAATCCCGAAGATATCTCCAACCCACTTCTTTACCATTGTTATCAGTCTTTTCTAAATTTGCTTTGTGTTTGTCTTTTTGTTTACGTTCATTGCATCTTAACAGTTTCGTTTTCATCATTTTAGGGTGTTTTGTTTTCTTTTATTTGCAACATTTGAAATAGCATTTGCATCCCAACTCTCTGTGGTTCGACCCTAGCTTACCATTTATTGCATAGTTTGGTAGTTATGAATTTATTATTTGGTAGTTAGCGATAGGCTATCAATTGACCCTTTCTTTTTTAGCGCAAATAGGATTCTTTCGATTAATATACTTCTTTCATATTTTAAATAACTAACATGATCCTTTCTTTTAAAACATTAACAGGTTCTTTTCGAAGTTTAAAATGCCTTGCAAATTTTTTACACACAATTCACCTCCCTCTTGCATATGTTTGCTTTATCATTTGGTATCAAAGTAAGGTTTTATATTTATTGTGTTTTACAGCACGTGATAGATCATGACAAACAACTTAAGAAGCCTTGAAGGACAATTCGTCTCGAAGCGTCCTTACTTCAACGGAAACAACTACTCCTATTGGAAAGAGAGAGTGACCATCTATCTTCAATCGGTGGATATCAAAATCTGGCAAGCTATCAAAGTTGGAGCTACACCTCCTGCTATTGACAACGTAGAAGTGTGGACTGATGTTGATAGAAGAAATGCACAGCTAAATGCCAAAGCAAGACATCATCTGATTTGTGCACTATCTCTAGAAAAGTATGAAAAGATATCCTACTATTCTATAACAAAATAAATGTGGGACAAGCTTCAAGTTACTTTTGAAGGAACGAATGAGGTAAAGAAACATATAATAAGTCTTTTAGTGCTTCAATATGAGACTATTTGCATAAAATAGGGAGAAATAATAGACGAATTCTTCATACATTTCAACAACGTCATCACTGCCTTGAAAAACTTGGACAAGATATATCCAAATGACAAGCTGGTAACAAAAATTCTAAGATCATTACCAAAGGAATGGAGACCTAAAATGACAGCTCTATAAACCACAAAAGATTTCAATACAATCTCACTTGACTGGTTAGGAGGAAACTTAATGATTCATAAATTCGAGCTTACGCGAGATGAAGGATTCTCATACAAAAGAGGAACGACACTAAAAGCAGTCCATGAATCAAATCCATCAAATGATGATGAAAGTGATACTGAGTTGTAAATAGATGGAGATGACGAATTCAACTTCATGGTTAAAAAATATGCCCGCTTCTACAAAAAGAAGCTCATGAAGAAAAGAGAAGAAAACAAGAAATTTGGAAACAACAGATTCCTATCAAAAGGCAGCAACGACAATAGCAATACACAAAATAATCAAATCCTATGCTATCACTGCAAGAAGCCTAGAGACACAAGACCAAAATGTCCTCTTCTTCAAAAGGACAAGACAAAAAATAGAAAACAGAAAACCCAAAAAGCATGCTATGACTGTAGCTTGGTCATATGAGGATTTTGATAACTTTAAAGAAGAAGAGCTTGAGAAAGTCAACAACGTTTGCTTTATGGCAGAATTAGGAGATAAAGAGGTATATTTTTTTGACTTTGATATTGAAATTGATGAATTGAGAGATGCATATCATCACTTACATGATCAGTACAAAAAATTAACAGTGCAGTATTTCAAAAAGGTTGAGAAGTTAAAAAATATTTTTTTGAAAAGTTAAAAAATAATGATGAATCTTTAACGAATAAGATTAAATCATTAGAATCAGAAAACAAAGATTTGTTGTCTAAAGTCACTTCTTTTGAAAATGATAATAAACAAATAGTTTCTGAAAAAGAATTATTGGAACAAAAAATAATTCAGTTAGAAAACTCATTACTTGAAAATTACTCTACTAAGATAAAACAATTAGAAGAGAAAGTTACTGCTTTAAAACTTGATCAAGAAAAATGTGCTAAGAAAATTGTTTCTCTTGAAAAAGATCTTGGTAATTTTGTTAATAGAATAAACAATCTTGATACATTACTTAGGGGTGGTAAATGTGTTTTTGAAAAGGTCGGAATATGATATAATGAAAATAACAATATCAAGTCATACAAAAACTTCTTTGTTAAATCTAACAGTAGCTATAGCCAAAACATTAGGAACCTAGTAAGTGAAAAAATCATAGCAACTATCATTCATCTATTTTATGCAATTATTGTGGTATACATGGTCATATTAGTCACTCTTGTTATTTTCAGAAAATGAAAAAACCATCTCAAATGTATGTTTGGAGATCGAAAGGTCAAACTATTAACATGAAAGGACCTAGAAAGATTTAGGCACTTAAAATGAGATAATACACTCTGCAGATATGCTTTAAAACAGAGAAAAAGGAAAATCAATAGATAGTTAATAGCGGTTGTTCAAGACACATGGTAGGTGAATATCGCATTTCAACTATATTGAAAGCAAAGACGGAGGTAAAGTTGTCTTTGCCGATAAAACCAAGGCAAAGGTCACCAGATTTGGTAAAATCGGTGATTTTAACTCTGCTTCTATTGATAATGTTCTTTTTGTTGATGGATTGAAACATAACTTGCTTAGCGTAAGTCAATTATGTGATAAAGGTTACAGAGTTACATTCTATGCATTACATTATGAAATAATTGAAAATTTTAATAATAATATTGTATTTGTTGATCCTAAAAACCAGAACATATACTGTGCTCAGTTGGAAGATATATTTTCTCAAAGTGACAAGTGTTTTGTCTCAATATAAAAGGATTCACTTATCTGGCACAAAAGATTTAGATATGCTAGCACGAACATTTTATCAAAATTGTCCAAAAATGAGTTAGTAAGAGAACTGTCAAATTTGAAATTTGAGAGCAATAAGGTTTGTGAAGCTTGTTTAAAAGGAAAACAATCAGAAGCAACTTCCCTCTTAAAAATATTATGACTACTAACAAACCACTTGAACTCATGCACATAGATTTATTTGGTCCTACTAAGACTTAAAGTTTTGGTGGCAAACATTACAGTTTTATTATATTAGATGACTTTTCCAGATTTACATGGGTTTATTTTCTATCAAATAAAGATGATACTTTTAAAGTCTTTGAGAAGTTTTATAGGAAAGTTTAGAATGAAAAAGGTTACTGCATTACATCGATTCGAAGCGATCATGAAGGAGAATTTGATAACAGAAAAATTGAAGACTTCTACAACAAAAATGGTATAATTCATAACTTCTCATGCCCAAGGACTCCTCAGTAAAATGGAGTTGTTGAGAGAAAAAATAAGACTCTAATAGATATGGCCAGAACAATGCTATGCGAAAGTGGCCTACCTTATAGTTATTGGACAGAAGTCGTGTCAACCGTTAGTTATATACTCAGCAGGTGTCTCATAAGACCTATTCTAAAAAAGACCCCCTATGAGCTGTGGAAAGGAAGAAAACCAAATGTTGCTTACTTTCGAGCATTTGGCTACAAGTGTTTCATTTTAAACAATAAAAAAGGCAAATTTGGAAAGTTCGATGCAAGATCAGACGAAGCCATTTTTTTGGGCTATAGTATTGCTAGTAAAAGATTTAGAGTATATAATAAAAGAACAAAGAGGATAGAAGAATCGATACATGTGGTATTTGATAAAGCACTACCTTCAACAACAACAATTGACTCAAATGATGAAGAGCATCCATTGGTACCTAAAAATACATCAGAGAATCAAACTACACCTATAATACCTTCATAATTATAAAATCAAAAAGGCCTCTCTGAAGCTAGAACAAAGCAGAGAATGGAAAGGTCTTGATACACATCAATATATTCTGGAAGATCCTTTTGAAAGTCTAAGAACAAGATCATCGTTCAAGAACAACTTTGTTGCTTTAATATTACAAATATAACCAAAGATTGTTGAAGAGGCCCTTATTAACGAAAACTGGGTTTTAACCATGAAAAACAAAGTAAATCAAATTGACAAAAACAAAGTTTGGAATTTAGTACCTCGTCTTCAAAATAAGTCAATCATTAGGACTCGGTGGGTATTTCAAAACAAACTTGACAAAAATGATAAGGTGATAAGAAACAAATCTAGACTTGTAGCTCAAGGTTACAATCAACATGAAGGTATTGATTTCGATGAAACTTATGCACCTGTTGTAAGATTGGAGTTGATTAGAATTTTACTTCCCATTGTATGCTATAGAAACTTCAAGTTATTCCAAATGGATGTTAAAAGTGCATCCTTAAATGGTTACATTAACGAAGAAGTATTTGTTAAGCAACCCCCAGGTTTTGAAGATGAAAACCATCTGGATTACGTGATGAAGTTAACCAAAGCTCTATATGGTTTAAAATAGGCTCTTCGAGCATGGTATGAGAGGTTAAGTAACTTTCTACTTGAGAATAACTTTCAAAGAGGAAAGATCGATAAAACCTTATTTATTAAGAGAAAGGAGAATGCCTTACTCGTAGTGTAAATATATATTGATGACATAATATATAGTGCTACTAATCCATCCTTCTACGAAGAATTCTCAGCATTAATGCAGGGGGAGTTTGAAATGAGCATGATGGGAGAATTATCATTCTTTCGCGGATTACAAATCAGACAAATAGAAAAAGGAATCTTCATTAGCCAAGATAAATACACAAAGGAACTCATCAATAAATATCTTTTTGAGAATGCCAAGCCAATGGGTATTCCCACGTACTCTGGAACTAAACTTGATAAAAACAAAGAAAACAAAGCTATAGATGAGACAAAGTATAGAGGAATGATTAGATAACTACTATATCTTAAAAGCTTAAGACCAGACATTATGTTTAGTACGTGTCTTTGCGCATGCTTTCAATCAAATCCAAAAGAAAGCCACCTTTAAACAGTTAAAAGAATCTTTCGATATCTCTACTGAACTATGTATTTTGGACTATAATCTCCAAAAAATGATTCATGTGATATAGTGGACTATTGTGATGTAGATTATGCAGGTGATAAATTCGATCAAAAAAGCACAAATGGTCACTGCCAATTTCTTAGAGGATGTCTAGTATATTGGTCTTGTAAGAAGCAAAATTGCACAATGCTTTTGACTATTAAAGCGGAATACATAGCAGCTGCCAACTGTTGTGCTCAAATCTTATAGATAAAGCATCAACGATAGGATTTTTCTCTAAACTTTTCTCATATTCCTATATTATGTGATAATAATAGTGCTATAAATCTTTTTAAAAATCCTGTGCATCATTCTAGGACTAAGCATATAGAAATCAAATATCATTTTTTTAGAGATCATCTTTTAGAAGGAACCATTGATCTTTTACATGTTAATACTGAGAATCAAGCAGCTGACATTTTCACAAGCCACTCTCTGAAGATAGATTTTGTGTGTTAAGAAAAGAGCTTGGTATGTGAAAATTCTCTGATATTATTTCTGCATGAATATTCTTTGCTACTTGTCTTTGCATTTCGTTTAGCGAGCTCCTTCTATTATGATTCCTTAGAAACTCTCTCTTAGTTTAGTAGGCTCCTTAGAGTTTAGAAGGCCCCTTTTAGTTTATAAGCCTCCTCTTAGTTTAGAAGTCTCCTCTTAGGTTAGTAGGTTTCTTCTGGATTAGAAGGATCATTTTCTTTTTAGAAGTCTTCTCTCGAGTTGACATTCTAAGTGATACATGTTTTAAAAATAGGGAGTCATTCATGGCATTGTTTCAACTTTTTCATAAACGCCCACACAGTCTGACAACCCTACATACGTGTCTGTCAGAAGATTTGCAACCGATTACACTTCCTCTTTTGGCCTGTATGTCTGCTCATCTTCTAACGAGATCAATGCTCATGAATCACTTAGTATAGCCTAAGCAAACTTCTTTTGTCTTCTCATCTTTATCATTCTCATTTGCACTGCTTATTCTCTCTACACCCTTAACTCTCTGCATTCTTATTGCCTCTTATTTTTTATCTCAAACTTCACCAAGCTCACTTACAATGGCAACAACAAAATCAAAAGAATAAAAGAAAACCCCAACTTCTTCTGTTAACCATGTTGAAGCTCGTATTACTGAACCTTTCTCCTCTAAACCTCAAGCGAAGAAAGTGCCTGAAGTGCATTGGATTACAAATGAAAAAGATTTAAATGAAGAATCTACTCGGTTGATTAGACGATCAAGGACTAGAGGAAGTTTTGCATAAGCTGAGAAAAATTCTGAACAAAAAGAAACCACAAATGTTGAAAAGAAAGAGGAAGAAGAAACCAAAAAAAGAAAAAGGGAAGAAATAAAGAAAGGCAACCTCTAACTAAAGATACTATTAGGGACCCTGTTGATAGAAAAGAGTTGTCTCAAGGAGAGATATTTCCCAAAGAAAAGAGGGCAATGAAAATAAAGATAGCTTCACACAAGTAAGGAAAGACATCAATACCACAAAAAAATGTTTGAATCAATGGAAGCTGAAGTCCGCTATAAAACACAACACAAGAAAAGAAAGGTGGTTGCTGGGCGGATCTTACCTCCTATGATGTTTGATGACATAGGTATACCCATCTCTCCTTACTTTGTTGCCATTGGTTGGGAAAATTTTCTAAAATTAGATGAGACAGTAAGCGATGAGCTAGTTAGGATATTCAACACACATGAAAAAGGAAGAAATTAATGGAAAACTAGCCATTGTCTCACAGGTGCATGAATATGAAATTTTAATTTCTATAGAAATCTTAGGAGATATACTGGAAGTAGCTCCTATAGGGATAACTAATTTTCCCTGTCATAAGTGGGATGTTGAAGATCTGGAGTTAGTTGAAGTTGTCAAATCTATTTGCCTTCATGCTGAGAACATCTAAGACGGGGGACCCTGAAGCAAGCAATTAGACTTAATACCATGATGCCTTGCATCGCTTTCAGCTACTTCAATTTTTCTCAGAAGTAGCAGCCTGCTGGACACTTATGAGGTATATAATTTGCTAAAAGGGAACATAATGAATCTTCCAGTTATGATCTTGAGGTTCATGATGGATAAGAGGAATCATAGAATATCACCAATTGCCTACTTTATTGGATGTTGTTCACCAAGATTTTTAGCCATTACGAAGTTCCTTTTACAAATCTGAATTGGTATGCATCGGCTAAGTTGACCGTTCCATTTCCTATCAATTTGGAAACAAATTGCAAAACAATGTCTAGGTAGACAAAAGATTTAGGTGATTGATTCTACCTACCTAGACATTGTTTTGCAATT
>JANIHZ010000210.1:20452672-20466540 GCA_027478365.1 Erythroxylum rufum | reverse complement strand
TCCTAAAATTACTCTTGTAATCTCTGTATTTAAGTTGTAACAAATTCAATACAATTTGAGTTTTCATCTTTTCCATCTGAACCTCCACTTCTTCATGTTATCAGCTAGCCACTAAACTGGTTTCAATCACCTTCTTCATCTTACGCTTCGTTGCCTCACCAAAATGGCCAACACCGTCCCTTCCTCTCTCCCTTCCATGCCCACCCAAATCACCATCAAATTGACCCCTTCCAATTATTTACTCTGGAAAACGCAGATGATGCCATTGTTATATAGTCAGAAGCTCACTCATCATGTCGATGGAACCCAATCCCCTCCTAAAACCATCGACAATGCTCCCAATCCAGCATATGAACCATGGTTTCTCAAGGATCAAATGGTGTTGAGTTGGATCCTTGGATCCTTATCTGAATCTGTCTTATCGCAGGCTGTTGGAGCAACCACCGCTTACGCTGCTTGGTCGAAGCTGCAGTCGACATTTGCCTCTGGTTCTCGTGCTCAGGTCCGGACACTCAAGGGCTCCTTGCATGCCCTCGCTCGCGGAAACGACTCCATAATTGCCTATATGGATCGTGCCAAACGCATTTTTGACCAACTCGGTGCTCTCGGTGCGGCTATTTCCGAAGATGATCTTGTTGATCAGATACTACGAGGACTTGGTTCTGATTATCGTCCTTTCGTACGTAATATCGAAGCTAAATTACAATCAATTTCTTTTGATGATTTGTTTGGTTTGCTACTGTCTGAAGAATTGCAGTTGCAAGCAACCAGTGCGCCGCCGCAACCCGCTGCCGTAGCCCACTATGCAGGCTGTCAGCCATCGTCTGCTGCTCAACGTGGTCGGGGCCGCAACAATCGCAAAAATGGTTCTTTTTCTGGCCGCACCCGACCCGCCAATACCAACACCGAGCCAACCTGTTACAACTGCCGAGGCCGTGGTCACACAATCCGTCAATGTCCCAGCCCGAGATACAATGAATCGAACCCCAAACCCACCGCCAATTATAGCTCCTCTCCCCACACAAACCCCAACCAATGGATTGTTGATACTGGTGCAACCCATCACCTGACTTCGGAACTCGAAAACCTGGGAATTCATTCCGAATACAATGGGACGGACGAAGTCACTCTCACCAATGGTAAAACCTTACCCATCTCTCGTGTTGGTTCCTCCGCTTTATCTCTTAGTTCTCGTCATTTTCAATTATCAAATATTCTTCATGTTCCCGAGGCTCACCTGAATTTACTGTCTGTTTCTCAATTTACTCAATCTAATGATGTATCTGTTGAATTTTTCCATGATTCTTTTGTGATTAAGGATCGACAGACGAAGCTGCCACTGCATAGAGGGGTCATCAAGAATGGGTTATATTGTCTTGCCACTGATAGTGTGTCTCCTACCTGTCACTCCGTTTCTTTGTCAACATGGCATGCTAGATTAGGCCATGCTTGTACAAACACTATCAATAAAATTTTGAGTATGAATAAAATTACCGCTTCCTCTAAGCGTGATTCGTCGTTATGTGAAACTTGCTGTGTTAGTAAAGCCCACAAACTGTCTTTTTCTTATTCCACCTTTGAAGCAACGCAACCTTTAGAGTTAATTTGTTCGGATTTATGGGGACCATCCCCAATTGCATCAGACGATGGGTTCCTATATTATGTGGTGTTTTTTGATCATTACACAAAATACACTTGGATCTATTTTCTAAAACGCAAGTCTGATGTCTTCAATTGCTTTGTCAAGTTTCGTGGTGTCGTTGAGAAATACTTTGGTAAGCCCATTAAACAGTTTCAATCTAATTGGGGTGGGGAATTTCAAGCTCTAGCAAAATACCTGGCCACCAATTCCATAATACAAAGAAGTTCCTGTCCACATACACCTGAACAAAATGGTTGTGCCGAACGAAAACATAGACATATCACCGAGACTGGCCGAGCCTTATTACACCATTCTTCTATTCCACCAAAATATTGGGATCATGCCTTCGCCACAGCAGTATACACCATAAATCGTTTACCAACGCCATTACTAAACCACAAATCCCCATACCAAGTTATCTTCCAGAGAGACTCCGATTACAATTTTTTCGTGTCTTTGGTTGCTGCTGTTATCCTTGGCTTCGTCCGTACACTAAAACTAAGCTTGAGCCCCGGTCCACGAAATGTGTGTTTCTTGGTTATAGTATCTTGCACAAAGGGTATAAATGCTTGTCTTTATCTACCAACAAAGTGTTTTACTCACGCCATGTGATTTTTGATGAACAGGTTTTCCCGTTCAAGACAAGTGATGGGGTTGATTCAGTTCTCGGTCCACCTCCATCCCCTTCCGTCATTATATCCCTCGGTAATCAAACCCAACCGAATCCTTCTCCAAGCATTCAACCAGTAACCTTATCACCACCCAATGCCACTGTCACGGTCACAACCCCAACAGTCTCGGTTGAAGCAGCCTCTCCACAGCCTGCTACGACCCCTTCCAGCCCTGTTATTCCGCAGTCACTGCCCGCTACTACCACTTCCGGCCCTGTTGTTGTGCAGTCACTGCCCACGGTTTTGTCACCACCCGCACCGGCAGCCTCGACACGACATCCTATGACTACATGATCTCGGACTGGTTCGTTGAAACCTCGAGTATTTGCCACAACAGTTTCGGACATTCTTGATACACCATCGTCCTATACGCAAGCCGCAAAACACCCCAACTGGCGAAGGGCAATGTCCGAGGAAATTGATGCCTTGTTATCAAATGGTACATGGGATCTTGTGCCTCGACCCTCAGCCTCCAATGTTATTGGTTGTAAATGGGTATATCGAATAAAAACAAAGGCAGATGGTTCGCTCGATCGATACCGTGCTCGGCTTGTGGCAAAAGGCTTTCACCAACGACCTGGTATTGACTATGTTGAGACGTTTAGTCCAGTTATTAAACCGGCAACCGTGCGCCTAGTTCTATCTATTGCTGTGAATCGCAAGTGGCCTATTCGGCAGCTCGATGTTTCCAATGCATTTCTTCATGGGCAGCTTGATGAGACTGTTTATATGGAGCAGCCCCAAGGCTTTGTTGATCAATCAAAGCCTAATTTTGTATGTGCTCTTAAGAAATCGCCCTATGGTTTGAAGCAGGCACCCAGGGCGTGGTATTTTTGTCTTACTAATGCTCTACAACAGCTCGGGTTTCGTGGGTCTAAGGCTGATAGTTCCTTATTTATCTATTCGTCTAATGGTGAGACTGCTTACTGCTTGGTATATGTCGATGATTTAATCTTGACAGGCTCATCGACGGCACTATTGCATCGATTGATTACTCAACTTGGTCGGTCCGTCACTCTCAAGGATTTAGGTCCTCTCACGTATTTCCTAGGTGTCGAAGTTTCCTGGATCTCTGATGGCTTGCAACTGACGCAGTCCAAGTACATCAAAGATTTGCTGCACCGTGTTAATATGCAGGATGCCTCCTCGGTTTCAACACCATCGACGCCTCAATCAGATTTAACTGGAACCACGTCAGATGCATTTGAAGATCCGACCCTCTATCGGCAAATTGTGGGCGGGTTACAATATCTTGCCCTTACTAGACCTGATGTCACGATGGCGGTTAACAAAGTAGCTCAATTTATGCACTCCCCGAATGTTCATCATTGGCAAGCCGTTAAACTCATTCTTCGTTACTTGTGTGGCACGATTACTCATGGATTGGTTCTTCGGTGCTCTCGGCAGGCTTCCCTCGTTGCTTATTCTGACGCTGATTGGGGGGGAGACAAGGCTGACCGTAAAAGTACATCAGCATACATTGTCTTCCATGGTTCGAATCCGATCTCTTGGGTCTCTAGAAAACAAAGAACCGTTGCTAGATCAAGCACAGACTCCGAATACCGTGCCCTAGCTGCTGCTGCATCGAAAGTATATTGGCTCCAATGCTTGCTTCGTGAGCTAAACTACACTCTCCCAACAACACCACGAGTATGGTGTGATAATGTTTCTGCGACATATTTGGCAGCCAATCCCGTTTTCCATTCCCGTTTGAAGCATCTTGAATTGGACTTCCACTTCGTCAAAGATCAAGTTCGACAAAAACATCTAGTTGTTTCTTACATTTCAACGGTTGATCAAGTGGCGGATGCACTGACCAAGCCATTGTCGAAGCCTCGCTTCTTACTCATGCGGGACAAACTGATGGTGCTCTCCCCCATCGGTTTGCGGGGGGGTGTTGAGAATTTGACTAAGTCAAAATAGTTGTTACTATATTTGATTACGCAATCTTCCGTTTCTATTTTTCAGTTTTGTAATTCAAATTCAAACCTTGTATAGATCACCTAAAATTACTCTTGTAATCTCCTAAAATTACTCTTGTAATCTCTGTATTTAAGCTGTAACAAATTCAATACAATTTGAGTTTCATCTTTCCATCCGAACCTCCATTTCTTCAGGAAGAATTTGAAAATATGTGAAAAGGTAATGAACTCACTTGAATGGGAGTATAACAGCTCAATGGATGAAGTTAATTCCATCAGAGTCCCAATTTGTAGTTAGACTCTTCTCTTTGATGAATTTGTTGATTCTTTCAAATAAGACACGACTAGAAAACTTTTGGGTCCCGACTCCGAAGAACGAGTTGGCTGTGGACTCCGTTATCAAAGGTGATTTGACGTGCCATAACTCTTCAATTGTTAAAGACATGTGCGTCCTCTTTGCCTAAAGAAAGAAGAAAATTTAACAGAGCCTTTTAACTGAAATATATGGTTTTGTTTAGTAGACTCGACTAACCCATAAGTGAATCACTGCTTTGACATCCAACTTTGTTTATCAATCAACTTGATTGTATTTCGACCAAAAAAAAAAAAAACTTGATTGTCATTTGTCAGAAGTCAAGAGAGAAAGGAAAAGAGGATTCTTGACAATCGATTAGCATGGTCTAGGGGATTGTTCTTAAGGAAACACCATTTTCAATAGTCTAACTAGAGAAATGAGAAAAAGGAAAAAAGAACCGAGCCCCCACGTTCTTAAGAAATTTGATCCCTTTGTTCATTTAAGAATTGTAACAGGTAATCCCCTCACATGTCCATTGTTTTTGTACTCCTTTCAATAGCTATTATTAATGCCATTTTGTCTCTGCAAAAAAAAAAACACACACACACACACAAAGCACGCCGTCCATGTGATGGCATGCATCGGAATTACTTGCAGTCAACAATAACAGCCAAGAACTGCTGGTCAATGGTGATCGTACTCCCAAATTCTGATGCCGAGCCTGAGCTTATGCTCCAGCTCTGTTTAGTTTACTGTAACAAACAGTCATCAGCTGTATATCTTTCCCATGTACAAAATTAAGACTTTTTTCTTCGTTGCTTCAAAGTTAAAAGTACGATCTCTGGTACCTATTTCTAGAATCCCAATCAATTGGTCTTTGATTGCTTAATCAAGGAAGTATTTGTACACTAGTAACAGATATCGCCAAAGCAATTCAGAAGCATGGTAAGGTGAAAGGAAAAGGAAGGAAAGTAAAAGAGAACATAAAACCCACTCGCAAAAGTTACAGCTAAGGCCTTGAATAGCAAAACCCATTTCTCATTTCATTTCATTTCATCATTTTGAACCAAAACCTACAAGCTCTAGAAACCACAACCAAAACCCTTTTCATGCATTGAACCGCAAATTTTATTCCACATCGCCAGATGGCTTTGCCCGCAAAACCCTTCTCTTTTCTCTATCATTCGCTGCCTTTGATCACCATTCTGGTAACTTTTGCACTGCCCGCAAATTGTGCAGATTTCACAAACTTGGTTTACAAGGGCTGTGCAAACCAAAATTTCCAAGACCCGTCGGGGGTCTATTCTCAGAATCTCAAAAATCTTTTGGACACTTTGGTTTCACAATCCTCACAGAAGGTTTTCTCCACAACTACGTCCGGTGATAGCCAAGCCTCCATCACTGGGCTATACCAATGCAGAGGTGATCTCACGACCGCACAGTGCTACACATGCGTCAGCAAAATCCCAGAAACAGTTGAAAAACTCTGTGGAAAAGTGATAGCAGCGAGGGTTCAGCTTAGCGGATGTTACCTAAAGTACGAGGTGATCGGTTTCAAACAGGCGTCCGAGACAGACTTGTTGTATAAGGTGTGCGGATCGACTCAAGCGAGTGGAGCCGAGTTTGAGCAGAGGAGAGACTCGGCGTTTAATGCGGTGGTGAGTGGGGTGCAAAGTGGTAATGGATTGTTTTACACTGGGGCCTACGAGTCAGTGTTTGTGTTGGGACAATGCGAGGGTGATCTTTCAAGCAGTGACTGTGGTAATTGCGTGAAGAGTGCTGTGGAGAGTGTTAAAACTCAGTGTAGGGACTCTATTTCAGCTCAAGTTTACCTCAACAAGTGCTATATTAGCTATAGCTATTACCCCAATGGTGTTGCCAGCATTTCTTCAGCATCAGGTACAAGCTATTTGTCAACGGTCTTATAGCTGCTCGTCTTTTGGTTTTGGCATCTCCCATTGCTTGATCATAAGAAGGCAAAAGATAGCATTTTCTAAGAACCAAAAGAAAAGAGCTCTTTTTTCCTTTGAAAATTTCTTCTATGGGGTTGCAGAGGACATTCTTTGAGTGAATAGAATACAAGATTAATAGGGGGCATGAACGCTTCGCTGAATGTGTGAATAAGGCAGGAGATGTTCTTGACTGCTTTTTTTCTGGTTAAAAACTCAAGAAGTTTGTCTTTAATGTTCCGTCATTAAGGGGTTTCTGTATTTTGTTCTTTGCACTACAAAACAAGTAGTTAGCTGAAGTTCCACTCCTGTGTTATACAAATTCTGAGGCTCATATATGTGAATTTTGATGATAGGTGTAGGGACAAGGCAACACACACAAAGGACAGTAGCCATTGCATTTGGTGGAGTAGCAGCTTTGGGGTTCCTGATCGTTTGCTTGATGTTTGTGAAGTCCGTAGCAAAGAAGCGTCGTGGTAAGCAGGACGGCTGGAATTGACTACAACGTTCTCTTTTTGTCTCTTCATAACCTGCCTTTTCCATTTCTGTAACAAAAGCTTTTTTCCTTGCTATTTAAGTAATTGAAATTTGTATTATAAATCAGCCTGAGGTAATATTCTTGTGCAGATAATAATTTGAGAGCTTTATAGTCTGGTGGATGTAGTTTTCAGGGGCTATATGATAAGAAAGTACTAAAAGCCAGACAAATAGAAAATTGACTGGGTAGATTTGATTATATATGCACAACTTTTGCCGTCTATTGATGCAAATGCATAGACTTCTAGCAATAGCGCCTTAGACACTGAATCTCATATAAAATTTAAAATAATGTTTTTTTTAGCTAACAGTAGCATTTGTCTGTACGAACCTGCTTTGTGTATCCACAAAAGTGAAGACAGAGGAGAGTGATTTAGCTTTTCTTGTATTCAAAGATTGCCAGCGAAACGGTGTTGTCTATTTCATATAATTTTGTAAGGACACGTGTACACATATTTCATGTCAATTTAGGGTAGTGGCGTGAACGAACCGGTTGTGTATTTCTTTCGGCCACATATAATGCTTTTCAAAGTTGCTTTAACTTCTATTTTTAAGAAAAAAGGGCTCCTTTGACGTAAAGAAAGCTAAGCTACTCTTTGTGGAGTTTAAATTTTCTGACCAACATTTTATGAAATTTTAATTATTTATTTTACGGGACTCGAGACTTATGTGGAATTCACATCAAAAAATAAATGAGATTTATTAGACATAATAAAATATCATAATATTAAATAGAAGATCTGAACTTTTCTTGTAAATGAATGATTACATAATAAGATATTTATCTGTTCTTTTCAACACCTAAAACCTACGCCAGGGAGCTATCAGCTATGGCTCCATCGATTTGAGGTTAGTGCTTCTCTCCCAACCAAGGTCGCAAAGATCGTGGATACCTTGCCTGGGCTTGTGATAGGAACCAAATGTTTCTTAGTGAAAAAGAGCAAATAATAGACAAGAAATGCTAGGCAACTTTTGCGGAAACAGATAAACTTTTGTAAAGAAGCATGCTCGGCCCTAACTCTCCATTCTGCCTGCCAAGTTTTAATGTGTTTGTCGCCTCATAACCACAATTTGCTTGATAATTAAGCAAAGGTGTCCGCTCTGCTTTTGATAAAGAAAACAAACTGGGTACATGAGCCATATTGTTTATATTAAGTGTTAATTTTGATTTGGACGGTCAGATTCTATTGAAAAAGACAGGAAACACCGCATGGGAAAATGTAGACGTCTTTCACAGTTGCAATTGCAAGTTTTAGTATCCCCATATCTTTTTTTTGAGGGGGGTATCCCCATATCTTTTATGCATATGAATAAAACAAAGTTCAATTCTCCAATCGCATTCAAAATTTACATCTTACGAGGAACGAACTTTTTGAAGTGCACTGGCCCAGAATGGACCATCAAAGTTAACGTAGGATAATTAGATGCATGACATCTTTATTGAGTTCAGATTTTTTGTCTAATTTTATAGTATTTTATTTTATCTTATTAAATCTCAGTTATTTATTTACGTGAGTTTTATGTAAATCCCGTATAAATAAACGTAAAATTCACATAAATAAATAATTAAAATTTATGAAATAAAATAAAATATCATAAAATTGAACAAAAAATTTTGTCACACAAAATTATTAGGCCTTTCTGACCAACAAGGACATGTACCACCTACAAGTAGATTCGGCCAAAATTTATTAGCAGACCATTTCATCCCTACCTACAGGAAAGCCATATCATTGCCAACAATTGAAATGAAAATGTCAAATCTCAACTTGTTTCAATCAAATGTGATAAAGACAAAAAGAAGACATATAGAGTAGTCTATCTCCTATAGAGTAAATAATTCCAGCTAAGCACACTAAGTCAAATTAGTAACTTCGTGGAGCATCAATTTTCATATCGCTCTCAAATTTAAGGAGCAAACGTTACATGTGTTGCATAAAGGTTAAATTCAATGAAACGAGAGTAACAGAATGAAAAAAGAATATTCCATGTTGGGAAGGGGAAATTGCACGGACTATTTATCATTTTTCTTCTCTTTAGCACTGGAGTCGGTCAAATCAATATACAACAAGCCCCTGAATTGACTGATGGGCATTAAAACAAAAGAAATGCAAATCCATGCCCATAGACTACTTGAATACCTAGATCACATACCATTCAAAGCATTTTGACAGAAAAAGAAACCCCTGTCAATCAGTATTAAAAAAGCATAATGCTTTCAAATTTGTAAACTAAGGAGTAGTTTTTCGGAGTTTTAATCTTATTCCCTACGAAAATTCTCAAATTCTTCCAAAAAAAAAAATGCATTTGATGTACTTACACCCTAGCCCATGCATCTCATCATACTCACATTATTACAATATTTGAAAGCACCAAGAACTGGTACGATACAAGCAAACACTAGTATGTTTACCCCGTAAAATTTTCATAGAAAACTATAAGTTTATAACAATTAGTGCAAATCCTGAATTTTTACGAGGGGAAATACAAGTGTACACAAGCGTTGTATTATGTCTAAAATCCTAATCCCTAAGGTGACGCGACCTGAGTCTAACCTAATGGAATCAGCTCTCTTTCCATCCATCCCTTTTGAGTTGTGACAACGGTCAGGGATCCCACGAGACTTTGCTGCTACAGCTTGAGGTCATTTAATTGCTCTTTGCGATCCATCTTGATGATCAAAGGGATGACGATTTAGTTTATTCCTCGCAACCAATTGGTTTGGTTGTAGTTAAATGATATAGTTGTATCTTATACATATTTAAATTTATGTAATAAAAGTCCATGAGATAAATATACATTAAAAATAAAGTTATAATGAGATTATAATTATGAGATTCATATTACATTTATATATTATCTCTAATTTATTCTTAGTCATTGTTCTATTAATACTAGATATTAATATAGAACATAAAAAAGTAATTCGTTATGTTATTTCTTATAAAGGAAGTAATTGATTTCGTAGACTCAAGTATAAAGATATTTTAATGAATATGTGGGTGTTTATTAGAGAACAAATTCACTGAACTGACTTCATATGAGAAATTCATTTTAAACATTGTTTGTATGTTTATGAAAATACTCATTGTGATAATTGTATAAGTGAACATGTAACTTGAGATCTTCAAATTATCTCATATAGTGATTGTTATGTTTTGATACTACTTATGACTTATTTTAGTCAGAGATAACTCAGTCGGCAGTCATTTGATATAATACGAATTATATGGAAGTAGTTGAGTGACAATAAAGGATTTATCACCCTAAAGCGATTAGAAGAATATTTCATTGTTCTCAATTAGTATATATTTGGGAAATCTTTAGCCAACGTATAATAACACTTTGTAAAATAATTTAAAAATATCGTGGAATGATACTTTGTAAAATAGTTTGCAAATGTCATTAATTGAATTAATTACTAATAATTAAGAACTAATGTGATTGAACTTAAATAGAGTAGATATTAATTTCGTGTTTTATGTCTAATCAAAACATTGTATAATAAAAAGAATAAATTATATGAAAAAATTATGCATAAAAAGGTTAATCAAAACTATTTTGACACTCCTAAATATTTGGGTGGCTATGAAGCCTTTTTCTAGGTTTTAATTTTGGGATCTCATTTCAGTTGGTAGCTTAGATTTGATCAATTTTGGTTAATTTTCAATAATCTTCTAAACATTTCCTCGTTGGGTTTGTAGAAAACCTTGTGCTTTGCCTTCTTCTTTTAAAATTCAGAGTGAGCACCACAACGAAGGAGTTTTTGGTAAATAGTGCTAACTACCACGAGAATATATAGAGCTAGTATGTGACATCTTAAATAGATCTTATCAGTTTGGTTATTTCCCTTCTATGGTTAATTGGTATCTTGTGAACTTTTTCTTCTACATTGGACATATTTGTGATCAGTTTCAAATTGTGTTTGCTTGTGGTTGATTCATTACTCTTTACATATGGGGGTTTTAGTTTTCAATCTTTATTGATCCATGAAAAGTTTTAAGTTATAATTTTCAATATTTGTAACACCCAAATACCCCCTGGGAGGATACATGGATGTCACCCAAGACCGTACAATCAAATCAGACTAGTGCACACACAACATCTCAAACAGTGCTTCCAATACCCACATCATACTGTCAGAAACAGAAATTCAAAGTTATTACAGGCCCAAAAGTGTTAACTAAAAACAGGTTCAACAATACCAAAACAAACTCCTTTGGCCATTGCGGTTGACTTATATGCTAACCCCTAATTTGGGGCGTTACAACTAACTCGAAAGGGCATTGTGGCGACTGCAATCTTATCAGCACCCAAAAGGTCTATAAATATAAGGGATACATCTTTATATCATCCTCACATTCTTTATGGGTATATAGTATGTGACAATGTAATATCAATAAATGCAAAACCCGAATGCACAATCTCATTGTCACACACTTGTGCTGAAGACATTATCTGAAAACTTTATTTGAGACTTTTGTAACGAAAAATCTCATTAAAGCGACTATCGTGCGTCACCTAACACTAAATTGACTATCCAAGACACGAGAATCTCAGGTATCTCCCTTATGCAAGTTTATTGCACGAAAATTCACTCAAAAATGGCTTTAGAATATCTTAATTCCTTTTCCGAGTGACGATCATGCGATCTCGAACACTGAACATAAGACACGAGACACGAAAACTTGAAATCTCCGTCATATGATGTCTGAAGCATGAAAATTCACTTCAAATCGGCTTCAAAAGGCCTTAATTCCTTTTTCTAGAGTTAAATTTTAATTTATTACTATTGTAATAAATCTAGAAAAACTCACTTTAATAAATTTCTCGGACTCAGAAACTGAGCCAAAACACCCCTGGGTGTCCTTACAGGAAATCTAAAATTTTTAGTTTTGTTAGTTACTGTATCGTGTTGACATCAACATTACATCAGCGCATTGTAGCGCTTCAATGCGCTGATGCCGGCCTTCACTGTAGCGGCAACATTAGCATGATGTCAGTTGCGCATGGAGGATGGGGCGCGTGCCTTACACGCGCCCACTGCAACGTGCTTTCCATCTGTATGGAAAGCACCTGATCGACAGTTACTACACATGTCGTCCATCGGCTTGATGCGTGCAACGCACGTGCCAGTTATATATCCCGTATCACCACTCTGATATCATATGTAACACGTAATAGGATCTTAGTTATATATCCCATATCGAACATAAAAAGAAAATAAATGAAGAAAATGCCAAAAATATCCGACATTCATATATGGTATAATCGCCGCTAAACTTGTATCCAAGTCAGAAATATGGGCTTGTGAGATGTGCCCAGGACATTGAAGTGGACCCCATAGGTCAAGCAGTAACTGCTTTTGGTAAGCCAGCCAAACACCTAAAACTAAAAGACCAAGACCAAGACATTTTTTTTTATAATTATAATTTAAATTATGTACAATCATCTTGGTCAACCCTAATCAGAAGTCAATTATTAATAATACTGTATAATTTTGATTCTCATATCCCTTTACGAACGGGGGATTAAAAAATGACCTTGGTTATTTGGTCGGCCGAAAAGCGTCTCTATTCTTCTTCCGCTAAAGTATGACTTCATATATCAAAACATATACTAAAAAGTCATGGGAATTCTAGGACTTTAACTCGAGACAAATTATATTCTGATCAGCGTGACAGGGGACTGACCAAATAAATTTACTGAAGTAGCTTATACATGAACATGAAAAAATATATGAATTCTACTTTTGCAATTATTTGCCCGTTTACTATGCATGCGTGGAAGATTCTTGGGCAGCCAAAAGCAAAGAGACGTGGAAAGCAAGCCAGTTATTATCCTCTTTCAGTAAATCTCATTGACGTAAAGTTCATACAAATAAATTAAATAGATTATATTAAATGACGCAAGATTGAAATATCCTAATAAAAACAAGGTGATCCAACTCGAAAACAAGAACTAAGTGTCGAATTTTGGTGATTGGCTCTGACTGTCGCCACAGTTTGCAGTTGACATTCAACAGAGCCGGCGTCCGAGCTGGAAATGTCATTCTTCGCATTCATCACGTCACAGGCACCGCTGATTCTATCATGATTGGATGGTAAGAAAAAATTTGTAAAGGGTTAGGATTTATCACAGTCATCACAGACTGGCGAAGGAAGATAAGTTATTATTTTGTTGGGACGGGCTTGTCCCCTGCAAATGACCGCTGAAAGAGAAAGCTCTCATACCTTCTCTGCTTTATATGCATATATGGTGATCCTTGTGAGTCAAATTTCACAACTGCTATGACACTTTAACTCCTTACTTATCCATCATCTATCACTTTAACCCCTTACTTATCCATCATCTATCCCTTTCTTTTGTTGTGCTAACGGACAAACTTTGCTTAACTTTAATATGCTAACTTTGTTTCATTTTCCCTTTATGAAGACATGGTTGCTACGTAGATTGTTTCCTCTGTGAGCCCCACCACTTCGGGTGTCACTGCCCATTATTTCACATTCTTTTCATGCCCTTTTGTTTACATCTCCTGCTTTTGAAGCTCGAGAAAAATGGTCTGAGATGCATGCTTTTCTACTTTTAGCTTCTTCATGGAAATATCGATTTTGGGGTTAGACCCTTCTTCAATTTGTTCTTCTGTGCCATGTCAAGGAAAAGGGAAGCTTTGAGTTTTGGAGTTCAGCTGTGAGCCTTTGATTGCTTCAAGTCTTCTGTGGTTCAGGTGCTACTAGTTGGTGGAGGAGGCAAACTACTTCTCTTTTTTGCAAATTCCTGATAACTTGGTAAAGTTTGTTCTCTCTTGTTTGTTTCTTTTTGCTCCTTTCTTTTATGGGTTAGTTCTACATA
>JANIHZ010000210.1:20196784-20207221 GCA_027478365.1 Erythroxylum rufum | reverse complement strand
AAAATTATTGAAAAAAAAGTTAAAATTTAATTAAAAATATTGTTAAATATTTATTTATTTATTTATTTATAAAAATATATTAATTTATAAAATTACGTAATTAATTATTAAATTAATCAAATTTTAACCAGAATAGCTATTAAAATAAATTGAATAAAAAATTGTATTAGAGTTTTTAATTGTTAGTATTTTGGAGCTTAGAGTATTACATCCTAACGATGTCGTAATTGCTACTATTAAATTTTTAATATAAGTAGAGTGTAGAGCCTACTATCAAGAATTGAGTTTGGGTCAACTATTGTCCAAATAACTAGAACTAGTTGTTTGGATAGTTAACCCTTACCATTTATAAACCTTTTAACATCTTCATGTCTAGGTAATATGGGACGCTCTAACACTCCCCCTCAAGTGCAACTGGGGCTGGACATCCAGTCAGTGACGAATCCAAGATTTTAGTCTTGGGGGGGTTAGGACAAACTTTTTTAGTCTTGAGGGCCAAGGGCAAGTTTTTTTTTTCTTTTTAAGGGGGCTGGGTTTTAGTTAACAAAGGAATTTTTTAGTCTTGGGGGGGCTATAGCCCCTGCTAGCCCCCCTGGATCCGTCACTGCATCTAGTTGTCACTTGAAATATACGCAGTGAAAATCGGACCAGGCCGTTAGGAATGAACATTCAGACGGACAACTTGAAAATTAAGAAATCGGGTCAAACCTATTCTGATACCATGTTAAATTTTTAATATGGGTAGAGCGTGGAGCCTACTAATAAGAATTAGGCTTTGGTCAATTATTGTCCAAATAACTAGAACTAGTTATTTGGATAGTTAATCTTTACCACTTATAAACCTTTTAACATCTTCATATCTAGGTAATACGAGACACTCTAGCAGCTACTAGAATATCAAGGACTCCTAAATTTGAAGAGGGTCAGTGGAAAAGAAGCTCATATAACTTACTTTTCAGTCATTACGTGAATGCTAGTTTCTACTAGAATTTTACCCAACATCCCTTCACATTTGCAACACTTTTCATCAGGGGATGAGAAAGCATGCTTGAAAGGCGTCGTTTGGCGTGTCTTTACAATTTAATTGTACTTTGACACGACTCATTAGCCTTGGTTATGATTAGTGTATTGTTTTGTATTGAATTTTAAGGTTTTTATTAATTTGGTGGTAGAAGTATTAAAAAAAAATTGAAATTAATTATTAAAAAAAACATTTCAATTTCCGCGGGAATCTTTCTCCTCGTTAAAGAACGCTTTGCTCTTGGAGTAATACTAATACCAACACCGAAGGCCGTTCGGCCATATTTGACCTTATCCAATCAATTTGCATGATAGAAGAAACACGTGGAAAAGATGTTGTGCAACCAAAAGAAATGTTAGAGATGCAAACACAGCTTGCTTTAAGAAGCTCAGATGAAATATGGACAAGAGATGCTGTAGATGAGGGGAATAGTCTGGCACTTATAAGTTTCAACTACAACTATAATCCTCTAGTGATGTTATTTGGAATGGGAAGCATCGTATAGGACTACAAAGTGCTAATATGAAATCACGTCTATATATAGACTTGAAAATATTTAGAAAAGTAGAATTTTTAATCTTTGAATGTACGTTTATAACTAAATATTTCGAGTATGGTTATTCTTTATGATAGATAAATAACTATCAGATAGAAGAAGGGAAGGATTTGCGATTGTGCATATAAGTCTTTATTTCAGCTTATTATCCTACTAACAAGTTACCCACTAAACGTATAATATATGTTAAAGGTATCAATAGGAGACTTTAAACAAATGAGAGTACATATTAGGGACACATGACGATAAACTAATCAACATTCTTATTGATAAACAAAATTACTCATAACTTTTAGGATACCGTATTGATGCAAAAAGTACTACATTTGCAAGGAGGAGAAAAATATTAAGGTGACAGTGGGTGGGGGACTCTAATTACCATATGATAAATTCTATTTGAGATTTGAATGACAATGACAAGGCATCTCATTTTTCCGCTAATGCGTTAATGTTGCTGTTAGGAGATGTGACAGGATTTTGGAGGTTCAATGGCTATCCATATTAAATGAATTTCTTTGTAATTTTAGAAAAGAAACGATATTGTTTAACTGGAAAGGCAAACATGTGCTATTGAAAGGTAATCCAATAAGTAATTTATAGCTATTTACCACCAAGAAGTTTGAGAAATTACTAAATAAACCACATGAAACTACACAACTTTACATTATAAGGCTTTATTATTTAGTAGAACAACATATTTAAGAGCTCGTAGTGGACAACACATTGTTAGAAAAGGAATAAAAGCTAGAGTTAGATTACATATTGGCTAAATTCAGTTCCATTTTCATAGAACATAATGGTTTACCTTTGTAAAGTTCCATGATCAAAAGATCCTATTAACAGAAAGCAATTCATATACTACCTCACATATATAAAGGATTGTAGAAGAATGTCATTGAAGGGTTGGTTTAAGACTTATTGAAACAAAGAGTGATCTACACAATCTTTTTTTGTCATAAGTGGTGTTGGTTAAAAAGAAGATATATTATGTGTAGCACCCAACTCTCGCGAGACATGTGTCCGACATCCTGAGTGATGTGCGAGTGCGAATCTTGCAAGGGCGACATGCTAAAACAACCAAAACTCATTAAAACCCAGTACAATTTTTTTTCTTTTGCAGTAATCCAATCACCAGAATTTCAATAGCCCTTTGGGCCCGTTACTAATACAAAATACTTGTCATAATTTCAAGACATTGCAAAATCATTTACAAACATTTCCAATTTAGAAAGTTATTACAAAACAGAAATATTCAAATACACAAGTTACAATAATTGCGGAAGACTCAATTTGATACAAAAAAAAGAAGATACAAATGTATACGTGAACTGATCCCGACCTCTATCTCTTACTCGATGCAGTAGGTATACTCCCGTTAACCTAACGGGGTACTCTTCAGAGCCTAAAAAATAATTGTAAATTTTGGGTGAGTTTTGCAAACTTAGTGAGTGATCATCCTCGATGGCTCACTCAATCACATAACACACATTATCACTTATAACACATAATTAACTTCTTTTCATTTACAATCACTTCAATCATTTAAACACTTATCACGTTCAGAAATCAATCAAACCATTTAAATTTTACATATCATATGCATATGCAATACTTATGAGACTCACTTTCAATTTGTTACTTTGTTGTAACTGAGTGCTTATAACTATCTCGTATCCATTGTAGATACCGGGCTCATTAATAACTGTTCCGTATCCGTTAGGAATACCAGGCTCATTTTACGTAGTGAGCCTTTGGCTCTTAATCACTTTCTGAGCTCTAGGATCTTTTTCACATTCTGAACTTTAAGCTCTTTTTCTGTGGCTACTACAGTCGCAACTGTCTTTATCTTTCATGCATTCATGAAATGGAATGCATCATTCATATTTGCATATTATCGGACCTTAGTTCAATATTCAACATTAAAGTTAAGAATCACATTTTCATTCATATGCAAATACAAATTCAGAACACATTTATCATCGGACCGTGGTCTGGCATTTAACAATCAAATTATGTACACTTATTTTAATCCAATTCACATACAAGGAGCACTTCAATGTTCTCACATTTATCAAACTCCTTGGACATATATTGTCTGGAACCAACACATTCACATTGCGTAATTATTCAATTCATAACATAAACAAAACAAACAATAAAGTAAGACTATCTCGGTCTACTTACAGTACGCTCCAGATTAACATTAGCTTCTACGAGCTAGAAACATCTGAATGCGGACGTTCATCCTACACATCAAAATTATGCAATACACACAATGCGTACACACATTAATAACTATGCACAATTATAAGCATTCATTTATGCACACGTCTGTATATGGAATATGTATGATGCATGTTCATGACAATCCCGGGTATATTATAAAATTTCATATTTATCACATTCTCATTTTTAACATCATTTGCTTTCATAACAACTCATTTCTCGTTCACTTTTACTAGATACACTTTACTCCTCTTCTTAAATCACAACTTTAATCATATGAACCACTTCATCTCCATTATACACATATCTTTGGTACTTTAATACCAACAATTTACTCATTAATGTTATTCCGGCATAATAAGACCAAACAATTATCCAAACTCTCACTTCAATCCTATATCACTTCCAAAAATCCAAACTTTTGGGTTAATTTTTCATGATCATTCTGATTAGTAAATGAAGTCATTTGGTAACACTTTCTTCTAGAAAAGTGCTCCCCATTGTCTTAAGTTTCTAATGACACCACAATCATTCAATTTGGTTCATTACTCCAAAAGTTATATTCAGAAAAATTCGAATTATTCATAAGTTTAAATAGTATCCTGTACTCAACTTTAATTAAAAATATGGAATTCTAAAGACAGAAATAAATTTCGACTCCTTCAAAAAAATTGTAGCCCTATGTCTCTAATTTAATCCAAATCAACAATCATCTCATTTTGTTAACTACATAACAAGTTATGCCTAAAATACTGAAGCATGTTTAGTGAAAATACTCTAGTTATCATTTTCCAGAACTCTTCATTAATTTCGTCCCAAATTCATCAATCAATCTCTCCAAAATGATTTCATATGGTTATTGTTATTGGTGGAGATGAAGATCAATGTGTTACGAGTCTAATGGTTTAAGTCCCATGTCATTTATAGGTTGGACGAAAAAGATATAGCCAAAAGATCGAAGGATGTTGCATCAGCCCTCAACCTTCAAAGTTGCGATCGTCTTCAGACGATAGTGGGCTGCAATTGTCTGAAGACGATAGTGGGTTGCAATTGTTTGAAGACGATAGGGGTTGCCATTGTCTGAAGATGATAGCGGACTGCGATCTTCAGAAGACGATAGGGGTTGCAATTGTCTGAAGACGATAGCGGGCTGCGATCGTCTGAAGACGATAGGGGAGCTAAAGGTTGCAATCATCTAAAGACGATAGGGGGTTGCGATCGTCTAAAGACGATAAGGGGCTAAGGGTTGCGATCGTTTGAAGACGATAGGGGGGCTAAAGGTGGCGATCATCTGAAGACGATAACAGGGTTCGTCTAGATGATCTTTCTCATCTCAGACCATCATCTTACGACCATTTTCCAACTCTAAATCCATTCAGTTTCGTCAACTCTTTCATTTCATCTTAACTCATCTCTATATCACGAATTTATCTTTCACATTAACTCTATACTTGTTTTCAGTTCATGTCTCCAACTAGCAAAAAATTCACATATGTACACATATATACACAATGAAAAAGGAAAACAGAGCATATATGTCTCTACCACTTGCATAATTTCTGTACTCTTCTTATGCATATTTTCCTTGATATTTCTACTCAATAATTAACTCTACACTATTTGATAGTAGAATAATCATCAATTATTCGAAAATCACACATAAAAAAATTTCATCTCTTAAACCATCGATGTTCATGAAAAACGTCCATTTTTCTTCAGGATCATGCAATGACAAATAAATCACCCTTTTGGTTTCATAAACCAACAACTCTAAAGGATTTACATAATACTTACTTGTTAAAACTCCAAAATCTTCGAATATCAAAAAGCCCTAATTTCATGTAACCACGTACTTCATCTTATAGATGGTTTGGGTCAGGTTTTCTTGAGGCAAAAGAAATAGCTAACAAAGTGGGAGTGGTAGAAGATAAGGAAAAGCAAAGTTTAGCTTTGGTGGATATTTGATAAAACTCTGTGTAAGGGAACAAGATCGAAGAAGATAACCACAAAGAAGATATTTTTAAGACAAGACAAATAGTGTCTTTGTCTTTCAAAGTTAAAGGAACAGTAGTCAACTTTTTAAGATCAACTTTACATGTGACACTTGTCACTCATCCATCTCTTAAGGCTTTAACTAGTTCTCATTTAACTAGTCCCACCAACTCCAATATTTTTACTACAATTGTCTCCCAATTTTCAATATCATTTTCTTACAAATTCTAAAGTCATCAATAAAATTCTTCAATATCATTTGGCTCTTATTTTTATTTCCATTTATCAATTCACTTGCTCAAGTAGCATTTTTCCTAGTACAATAATACTCAACATTTTAGGAAAATTCCCCTACAATTCACCAAAATGCTAAATCAGTACATAAATTCTCCACATCAATATTTTTCCAATACAATTAATTCACATGATCACATTTATAATCAATTATACTCGGCAATTGTCAATGAATGCATGTACAGTCTTTTTAATGAGTGCAAAATTTAAATTCACTTGTGTGTATGTTAACAATATGCATGAGTATGAAAAAAATGTAATTTTCTTAATCTCTCATTGATCCCTCATGTACCTACTTTCGGGTTCTAACTCTTAATATTGAAATGGGATGTTACATTTCTCCCCTCCTTAATAAATTTCGTCCTCAAAATTTTTAACTGTTTGATCAAACATGCAGGGGTATGTTTCCTCTTATGTTCCTCCGTTTCCTATTTAACTTCATCACTCAAACAATTTCTTATAAATGACTATAGTCAATGGATTCAATCAATCCTTCAATTTCTTATTTAGATATCACACTATCTTAATTGTTTCCTAAATATAATTCAGGTTACTCAAAATTTTCACTTCTCAAGCCGACAACACATCTTTGTCAGATCATATCATTATTTCTTAGCGTATTCACATATCACACATTATGAATATGAGGCATCTTTATTGATAATACAACTAATAAGTTACTGGTCCTATGCTTTCAATAACTTCATGGGGACCACTACAATTCGAGCTAAGTTTATCCTTTTTTCCAATTTGAGCACACCTTACCAAGGTGGTACTCTTAGAAACAATTCATCTTTCCTTTAATAATTCCCATCTCTTTAATGTTAATACACTCCACTCTTATGTCTATTTCACTATATTCCATAACCTCGATGTTGATCCATCAAATTCATTCATCTTTCATAAGCCACTTAATTTCTATTATAGATTCATTTCACTCACTAATAGTATCTCGAATTTATTCTGGCTTTTAACCATTTTTAGGCCCTCTTCATTTCAATGTAAGAGCGAACGACTCTTTTTGTCGTATAACGCCTTATACAGTATTCTAATGACATCACTATGATAACGATTGTTATGTCTGTCATCAATTAGAACTATACATTGATCTCATGTTCCTATGAAATCCAACATGTAAGCTTTAAGCATATCCCAGCAGTTAGGACTATTGGTAATTTAAATATTCAATCACTTGTTTCTACATCCTTAGCAGCTAAATACTATTTTGGTGTATTCCTATTAGGATGTCTAACTTAGGTTGTTACTTGCTTTCTCTGGTAATCTCTTTGCTCAATCATTTTTATTGAGCACACATTCTTCTTATTTCAATCACAAAATATCATTCTTCCTACTCAAACTCAAAAATTCAGATTCATTTTCAAATCCTCACTAAGATTCACAATTTCTGAATCCTCAATTTAGGCTTTGCTAATCTTTTCCTGTGGAACTGATCTTAAATTTCAATGTAACTAATAATACTTCATTTTGCCCCAAATTCAACTCAACATTCTATGCCCTCTATTACACTCAGTTTGGTAACCTCATTATCTTAACTGTAATACACTACTATTAGATTTATTGTTAAATGCATCCGATTACAACATTGGCTTTACTGGGAAATACTCATTTGTACATCATATTCTTCCAGCAACTTTATCCCTTGTCTTAGTCTCATTTTCAATTCTTTCAAACTCAATAATTACCTCAAACTTTAATAATTTCCATAAATTTTGAAATTTTTCTATATATATAATGTCTCCAAACTTTTAAGCAATCACAATTGCAGCAAGTTTCAATTTACATATCAAATAATTAACTCATAAGGCTTAAATCGTCTCTATACATAAGAAATCACTTGATTATGCTGCATTAGATTTCATCCTAATTTCTGATGTGAAACTTCATTACATACAACATAGTCTCCAGAACCAAATGATATAATTACATCGGTGTTATAATTTATCAAGGATTCTTTTTACATTCATCAATCCATACACTTTATACGTTTTCCTTTAGACATTTTCGTCAAGGACTAAGATTAGTAAAAACTCCTTAACAGTCTCTGGTAGTATCCAACATGCAACTAGTTCTAAAGAACTCCCAATGTGCCATGTTCGAATACTATACCACCCACGATTTATTTGATCAAGCTAAGATTCACTTTTATGGAACTTGGCATATAATTTTTTCTACCTTCATGATATGTAAGATTCCCTCAAGTATTCAAAATGCTCTCTTTACTTTTTGAATACATTCAAAATACCATCTATGATCATAGTCGCTAATTAATACCATTTTGCTTGGATCACTTTAATTTTCAATACCATAATACTGTCGAGGGTATTGTTAACTCCAACAGATCTTACCCAATTTCCTTATGCCCGTGATTTGTTCCCGTAATTCTTTAAGTATCTAATTCCTCAATAAGGTAGAATTAACTCATGTTATTTTTGTTTTTTTTTTCCAATTGACTTCTTCACTTGAATGATTTTTCCAATTCATTCTATTTTCTCTGATTTCATATTAACTTGTTCTAATGTCTATTCATTCTTACTAGTTTCTCCACACATTTCAATTCATTTGCAATCTTAACTTCTTGTGTTTATAACACAATAATCATATCAAATCTATATCTCTCGAACATATTTACATAGAATATAATGTGGACCTATATTCTCCTCATATTAGCAGTTAATGTCTCCTCATATTCAATAATCCAATCACATAGTTGGATACTTAACACCAACCAAATTGCATACATTCTCAGTAGCATATTCTACCTTTTATGTTTGAGTCTCCGCTAGGGATATAATTCCAATATTCACTTTTGATTCATTACTTATTCATTTCTGATTTGTTTTTTTCATTGATAATTTTTAAATTGAATCATCTAATCAACTTAACCTAATTCAGGGAAATTTTTCTTTGAGAGAAGATTTTTTTGCTACTATCATCGATACTATTTATATAATCCTTATCAATCAACTGTCGTTATCATCATTTATCAATCATTCTTAGTACCTCAAAAAGATCAAATTTTATCAGTTCATAGACGGTCATGATGTTTTATTCATCAAAACTCAATGATGTAGTAGACACGATGCACATGCTTAGATGTGTATCATCAAGGTCATCCCATTCTATTTAGAGATTTATTTCTGACAGATCACCAATTATCTCACAATAGTAATACTTTGATCTCAATTGATCCTAGACAACATTTCTCTCTTATCCTTGCTACGATCGGGGTTTCCTCGTATTGACATATACTAACATCAACTTTACCCCAATTCTCCCGAATTTACCCCTTTTTGTGTTACATCATGTCATAATGAGCACTAATAACGAACATACACATATGTACATATTCTTCATCAACTTAGTATACATATTCATTTTCATTTTTGTTTTCATTTCCCTTATAACTTTCACCTTAATTCTTTCTATTTCAAAAATGTCTTATCAACCGAAAATACCCTAACAAATCATAAATCTATCCACTTTTCGTATTCCCTACTTTACTCTTGTCTATCATTTCTTGGCTCAAAAACTTTCATTCATTAATTCCTTACTCGTGACTAATCACCAAAATTTCTCATTCAATAGTTCTAATCTCTTACGAAAAGTTCGGGGTCAAATAATTCTTTCCCTCTAAAAAAAATTTCGTCCTCGAAATTCTTACCTAACTGATCTCCTCATGTTAACAATAATGTCACCTCAAATTCAAAAATTCAATCACATAGTTAGATACTTTACATCGAATATAATGCATACACTCTCAGCAACATATTATACCTTTTCATGCTTGAATTTTCTTCAGCATGAAGACTCCAATACTCACTTTTCGAATCATTTCATAATCATTTCTTATTTGTTTCTTCATTGATCATTCTTAACATAAAACTATCTGATTTTCTTAATCTAATTCAATGAAATTGTCCTCTGAAAAAAGATTTCTTGCTACAATCATCTATACTGTTCATACAATCTTTATCAAACAACTGTTATTATCATCGCATTATAGGTATGTATCACCAAAGTTATCCCATTCTATCCAGAGATATATTTCCTACAATCACCAATTTATATCTTACGCAAATGATACTTTGATCTCCATTGGTCTTTAAAAATATTTGCCTTAACTCTTCTCGTTTAATTCTTCATCTTTTCCTTAATCTCATTTATACGAAAATTTCTATCTTGTATGCATTTCTAACTTTCTTCATACTACATATCATTTCATTCATCTCATGAAAAGCCATTTATGTCTATTTCATTTCCCCTCTATTATTTCCTCATTTCGATCACATTTTCCTATTGTCATCTTTTTAATCTTCCATATGCATAT
>JANIHZ010000210.1:20146761-20158249 GCA_027478365.1 Erythroxylum rufum | reverse complement strand
CGCTCAGTATCTTCGCACAGAACTTTATCACAATCAATATATTTCTCTGTGTACGTGTGTCTGTATATCTCTTTCTATATATTTAATTTTCGACTTCGACCTCATATTTATAGTCTCTGTCTCCAACTGCTTCTTGATAACTGCTTGTTGATTCTTTAAAGAAACGGTTATTCACTTGAGTCTTATAACTAACTCAAGTTGATGCTTCTATTACATTTTCGTCTGCTTTTTGCTTCGTCTGCTTTTCTGCTTCGTCTGCTTTTCGCTTCGTTTGCTTTTTGCTTTGTCTACTTTTCTACTTCGTCTGCTTTTCGCTTCGTCTGTTTTTCTCTTATTTTGTTTGCTTGTCATTAAAACTTAATATTCGTAAAGTCATTTTGACTTAACACCATACGCTCTAGTAATTCACTTGACAAAATAATAACTTAGAGCCAAGTTATGGGCTCAATTTAACTGACATTTACAAGTCCTAGCATTTCTCCAATATTTTCTAGAACGTTTACACATGTAAATAATGTGACATTTGATCACATCCTATTAAAAATTGAAAAGGCTACTCTTTTGTACTGTATAGCTCTTACTAAATACTCTTTAATTATCCTCTTAAATGACCAACTGTTTACCCATGCATACTTTAGGTTTATAAAGTTTTATTAGTAAAGTTTATATATAAAATTTTAAGGGTAATTGATACTTATGAACATTAGCTTACTCCTTGTAGTGTGAAAGCCAATGATCTGAACTCTTTGATGACCTATATCGATGGTCGGTGAGTGACTTAAGCCTAAACTTTCCCTAACATCACAATTTTACCTTGACATCCCATATGCGTTTCATTCCCTATGACACTCTTCTTTATCTATCACATCTTTGTCGTTTAAACTAGCATACTTAAGGTTCAAGTTTGATATGTGTAACAACAATTTTGAATTTACAAATACCATATATCCCATGTAAGTTAGACACAAAAAGAAGTCAAAGGAAAGAAGGAGATATGACCTTCAAATTGCTAATTCTCACTTTCCTTTTAATGCCTTAAAATTTAAAACTATACTAAGGCGTTAGAATACTAATTCTAAAACCGTCTTTGACCTTAATTTTTAGGAACTCATTCACTAATCTTGTAAGTTTACAACTAACACTCACTCAAGAGAAGAATACAAATCTACATTATATCATATGGGATATGCAATAACCCACAATCACTTCGATGATCCATTTGGCAAGCTAACAACTTACAGCTGAATAGCATGCTCAATCTAATTGGCATTTACAAATTCTATTGTGTCTTTATTCTCCTCGAAATTTCTTACATGCGTTAACAATGTGATATTTGATGACAACCAATTAGATACTAGAAAAGCTACTCTTTTATACATTGTAGCTCCCATTAATGCCTCTCTACTTATCCTTTTAAATGATTGGCCATTTTGTCATTCACATTTTAGGTTTATAAAGTTTTATCAACAAGGTTTATAGATGAAACTTAGGGGTGCGGGGCAATTTATTGTCATGAATATTAGTTCATTCATTATAGCAAGAAGGCCTATAAGTTGAGTTCTCTAACAACTTGTCAGTGGTGGGTGAGAGACCCACACTCTAAACTTTCCCTGCACCATATTTACTCTTATGTAGGTTAGAAACAAAAAAGGGTAGATGGAAAAAAAAGGAGGTATGATCTTCAAATCACCCATTCTCCCTTTTTTATATATATAAAACTTACAGAAAGTAATAAACTAACTTAGGCATCATAGTGCTAACGTCAGAGCCACCTCTGACCTTATTTTGTAGGAACTCGTCCACTGATCTTGTAAGTATCCAACTGATACTTAACTAAGATAAGAACATAAATATATATTCTATCACCTAGGATAGATATTAGCTTGCATCCACACACTCCAGTGATTTATTTGATGAGTTAGCAACTTAAAGTAAAGTGATAAACTCCATCCATGCGGTATTTGCAAGTCTTAGCTTGTCTTCCACTCGTGGCCAGTCATTCTTTCAATTCATCAGAACTGTAAAGTTCCATCGATAGCGTCTACAGATGAAACTTAGGGGGGTAATTGATACTCATGAACATTAGCCCATTCCTTGTAATATGAAGGCTTGTTATTGAGCTCTTTAGTAGCTCGTCAATGATAGTGAGAGATTCACACACTGAACTTTCTATGACATCATATTTGTACTTTAACTTCTTGTCTGCTTTGTTGCTTACAATAAATCTCATTTATCTATCAAATCTTTATTGTTAAAACTCCTTTAGCTGAGATTTGAGGTTGGATATATCAAAGAGCAGTTATGAGTTTTCACCTACCACATATCCCAGTTAAGTTAAAAATAGAAAGGGGTATAAGGAAATAAGATGTATGACTTTCAAAATGTTATTTCTGACTTTCTCTCAACTTTTGAAATCCCATTAACTAATTTAAACATCAAATTGCTAACGTTAAAGCCATGTCTGACCTTATTATAAGAACTCATATATTGATCTTGTTAGTTTGTAGTTGACACTTAGCTAATAAAAGAACATATACCTACATCTAGTGTGAACATTAGCTTGCAAACTACATGTTTCAGTTATTCACTTGCAAGTTAGCGACTTAGAACCAAGTGATGAATTCGATTTAATTGACATTGGCTATTATAACATGTCTCCACTATTGGTCGACAAGTTTTTAAAGTCATAAATTGGATTGTAGCATCAACTCAAACTTTTAAGTTGGTAAGGATATGATGGGTCTTACTTTTCCAATTGAATCACTTCTTAGGGAGCAGGCAAACATTTTTACAAAGTTGCTTTTGAGAAAGAGTTTAATTGATAGATGTACCAATGGGTGGGTTGCTGGATCCCAAAGCCAGTTCACATGCCATCCCATTTATCCTCTGCAAATTGGCCAGCAATTTTGTACACCTGATGGGCCACCCTCTTATCACAAATTGCATTCAGTAGCTATTATAATGTTCAGTCAATTGGTTGCCCACTTACAATATGGATAAAATTTTCAGTATTCATTTGACATAGATAGCGAAAGCGGGTAGGCAGGAAATAACTTGTACATTTGATTTGATTAAAGTCATGAAATAACAAGTTAGTACCATATATTTAGTTCGTCTCTCAGAGTAATTCGATGAAATTCAATTCTTATACTACAATTAAAGAAATTTGCTTTTCAAATAAATAAAAGAAGGAATGATCTCTTAACATATAAAAAATCAACAAATATTCGATTATATTCTCATATATCTCTTACTAATAATAAAATTAATTCTTAATAGTCATATATAATATCCAAAATGCCGACTAAAATTCCTAAACCAGAAGATCTTGGATTTTGATTTGGTTGGTTATGGTACTTCCTATGAAAATGTGAAAAAAAAATACTCTTCAAAAAAGAAAAAGGAACATAGAATTAGAAAACATCGAGGGAAAAGTTCCAATCCGCAGGTCTAATTATAGAGAAACATAAAAATGTGAAGTGAAATCCCAAAGAAAAAGCCGATCATTAGTTCCTGTAACTCACTGGTTCAGAGTGTTAATTATATATCATACTTTTGGAAGAGTATATGATAATGATACTGATATAGCCTACAAGAAGTGAAAGATACATGGGGATTTGGTAAGAGTAAATATATACCATCTTATATGGATTCGAAAAGATACAGAGATCGAGAGAGATGATGCCAGCGCGATCTTGGTTAGAAGGTGGGACTCCATATCAAGCGTGTGACTTTTGCTTCTCAGACCAGTATCTTGTTGATATTGGAACCTGTAATTAGGAATATATACTTATAATGAAAGATAACTCAGAACAAATATTGGATTTTTTTTAATGAATAATCTTTCACATGATTAAATCACATATCAAATTAATCTCTGGAGATATCCACAAAATTAAAAAGAAAATCTCCGAAATGTTGCATATGCCAACTCTGTGATCATCAATTAATTCTCACCAACCGCATTGGTCTGACTATAAATATAATGCAACTGCAACTTTCATTCATTGATTCATACATCTCATGTGACTTTGTTTTGCTTAACGTTGGAGGACAGTGCTCTTGTGTCAGAGGCATAGTGTTTGTACAAATGTAAAGAGAAGTGTTGCTGTAGAGGAACTTTCAACAGACATTCTTTCTTCTCTTCCATATAACGTCAATGGATGGTGGCGGTGGTGTGGGATGGTGCTCTTCCAGCATCAGAAACAGCAGCAGGATGGACATCAACAAAATGAAGATTAATGAAGATTGTGGGCTTGATGAGGAACTCCATGTTTTAGCTGTGGATGACAATCTTACTGATCGAAAACTCCTCGAGAAACTCCTCAAAAACTCCTCTTTTCAAGGTTCCTGCCAACATACTCACCTAATGGCTCAAGCTTTCTCTCATTCTCGTTCTCATTGTCATCACTTAGATGTATAAGTAGTGATAATATGTATCACTTTTGTTTTGCTGCAGTGACTACTGCTGAGAATGGGCTGAGGGCTCTGGAGTATCTGGGTTTGGGAGATGATACTAACACTAACTCCTTCCACACAGATGTATGTTTTCTTTGCTTTCTTTTATGTTTGTTTCTATATTCCATGTTTTTTCTTCTCTTTTCTGTCCTCTTTTTGCAAGGGAAACTAGCTTCTCAAATGTCTCTTTTGTGTTGCAGCAGATCTCGAAGGTAAGCTTGATTATCACTGATTATTGTATGCCAGGAATGACAGGCTTTGAGCTACTTAAGAAAATTAAGGTATTACCCCTTTAATTTCTCTCTTGTCTAATTATTGTGCTTATTCAGAAACAACTGAATATTATATATATCTTTCCAGATTGTTGACCATTCTTGGAATTATATTGCAGGAATCATCAAACATGAAGGAGGTGCCTGTTGTGATTATGTCGTCTGAGAACATTCCTACTCGCATTGCCAAGTACGAGTCTTGTCTAGTCTTTTCATACATGCATTATTTCCATCACATCGTGAGATGTTCTCCAGATCACAACAATTAATTAATGAAGCCTCCATAACTCTTTACAAGTTACAGGTGCTTAGAGGAAGGTGCTCAGATGTTCATGATAAAGCCCCTCAAACAATCAGATGTCAAAAAGTTGAGACGCAATTTGATAAACTCTCGAGGCAGGGGCTGATCAAATCAGAAGAGAATGGTGATGAATCTTGGAACTTTGTTTTTTAATCGTTGTAACATGATGTTGAAGAAACTAATCAATTCAGTCCGTAATACCATAAGCTGCTGTTAGGTGACTTAAAACTCTCTTTTGTCAATTCAATTACGAGTTCAAAGCTTTGTGAGTTGGACCCATCAAGAAAATTGTAATGTCAATATAATATCCTATACCGAAAATTTCGTCCTCAAACAAAATATGCAGCCAAGAATCAGAACATAAATACCTCTCCCAGATCAGCAGCGTCTACTCAAATAATACTACATAAAAGAACTACCTTTGCAATTGAAAGACTACCAACTCTGGTTCCCAGTGTCCCAAGTAATTACTCGCAGTTATTCCTCGCCATCAAACCTTGGGACTATTCAACTCCTGCTTTTTCATCTTGTTTGCTTGGAAAAGATCCTCGAAGAACCAAGAAGCTAAGTTGCAATTATATCTCCCACGGTTGAAGTTGATTATGGTTCTCGAAGCGTTGGTCAAACCAACCTGAACAATTCCTATGTGTAGGACTGATACGAATTCAGTGGAAATGCCTTTGGTGATGTTGGTGTCTGTGATTATCCCATGCAAAGCAGCGGACTACAGGGTAACAGCTCGCAAACAAGCATCTTCCCATCCCTCTACCTATTGAGTAAGCCAAAGAAAAAGGATAGCAAAAGCATGCCATACGCCTATTGTTGTATTCTTTTCTCTTTTGGCCTTGCTCTTCATAATTCGCATCATCAGGATTGGTCATACTCTCCATCCAAAAAAAAAAAAAAAAAACCAAACCCACTAAATTAAAGTCATCTTTATATTTATACAAGAAGCAAATACATATGTAACCAGATTCAGAAACATGAAACAAGGAACTTTTACAAGTATATGATACCTTGAAAAGAGTGATGGTATACAAGGCGGTTGACTGTGTTCTGAATGTAATGTAAGGAACAGAATTCTAAGATGAAGCTGTGAACAACATCATGCCATTGCTTAGAGAATCAAAGACAAAAAATCAAGACACGAGAAAATTTATAGCAGGTTGAGACATTTTCTAAACAACTTGTTTATTGTTTGGTGGAGCTGTATGGGATAATGAGGTAAGAAAGAGAGAGCGAGATAAAAAATGAAGCAGAAGTTAACGTGTAGTTTGCGTGTTTGGTTAAATCAGCAATTTTGTCTTGTGATACTATTAAAAATACACAATGCGTGTGGGGTTCAGTCTTAGCAATTCTCTTAATACTTCTAACTGAAATTGGAGAATCAAGAGCTCAACTAGTGCAGGAAGAAACTGATAAAGGTTGGCCGTTTGCCACATTCGCATCTTATGTAACTACCTATCAGAAAAGTTAGACATTAAGTCAATTCTTGGTGATTGCTGTAAGGTTTAGATTTTTGCAATCCCAGTCAAATGTCTATGAACAAATCAATGCAGCTTCTGAGAAAATTACAACACGAATGTGTATAAAGCAGAATTGAGCTTACTTGCCTCTATATTTGGACCGAAAGAAAGAAAAGGCCTTTCTCTTTAATAGCCCACGCGCGTAATTGGATGCTTTTGGCAATGACTTAGTTGAGAGGAAAAACAGATAGAAGGTTGCGTTGCTAGAGGATAACTTTCATCCCAACAACGCCCTTCTTGTCCCGAACCCGAGCAAGCATTCACTTGAGACGCAAATGTATGTGGAAAAGGAAGGTCTCTCCTCTCCTCTCCTCTGTAGCTAACCAGGAAAAGGGACAACGGAAAGAGGAAAATGAAGGGACAAGTCTTATTAGAGCCACCATTGATGAACTGGAGCAACCCTCATCCTCCCCCAGTTTGCTTTTCCACCAAAACATCTAAGACCTCCCTCAAGCTGCAAACTTTGCCACCGGAACCAACTT
Organism: Erythroxylum rufum; assembly: GCA_027478365.1. Classification (NCBI taxonomy): domain Eukaryota; kingdom Viridiplantae; phylum Streptophyta; class Magnoliopsida; order Malpighiales; family Erythroxylaceae; genus Erythroxylum; species Erythroxylum rufum. The sequence continues at coordinate 20,151,210 of JANIHZ010000210.1, read as the reverse complement.
TATCTAATATCTCTGCTAAACCCCGTTACTTTTCAGTGACTGTTCCTCCGTTGTCTCCTGAAACCCCTCAAAGCATTGAACTTGATCAAACAATCAGTGATTCTGACTCTTCTAGAGACCGTCGAAAGGTTGTTAGACTCGCTTGGGAGAAGTTGGTTCGCTGGTCACGCACTTGGCGCTCCAGAAGCAGGCCCGATGTCCTTCAACGCACTCATAAAGTATTAGTCTTTATTGTTTTATGCTTTCCCAAAAAATTTGCTTCTTGTCATTGATTGGAAGAATGTTTGTTTACTCCAACGAAGCAATGATGATGAACAGATATGATTATTTTTGACGCAATGGCTTATTGTCTCAAGGTTGTGGTGCTGGGTGGAGGATCCTTTGGCACAGCCATGTCTGCTCATGTTGCCAGTAGGAAGCCTGACTTGCAAGTTTACATGCTCTTACGTGATCCTGTGGTTTGCCATTCTATCAACCACAAGCACTTGAATTGGTATTTTCTTTTCTTGTCAAAATTTTTCTCTGTCGCAAGCCCTACTGCTTCCCCCCATTCCCGTGAAATAAGTTTGTTTGTGACCAAGTATTACCATGTTCCTTCAATATTCAGCAAGTATTTTCCGCAACATAAGCTTCCGGATAATGTAATCGCCACCACAGATCCAAAAAATGCTTTGCTCGGTGCAGACTACTGCCTCCACGCTGTGCCTGTCCAGGTCTGTCGGTTCGGGTCACTAATGTTCTTCTTAAAACTTTATTTTGCCGACCGTGATACTTGCCTAAAACTTAGAATCAAGTTTATGGTAACCCTTGCACGAACCTTGCTTGTTGCATGCAGTTCAGCTGTGTATTTCTTGAGGGAATTGCAGACTATGTTGATCCATGCTTGCCTTTTGTATCCCTTAGCAAAGGCTTGGAACTTAATACTTTGAGGACCATGTCTCAGATTATTCCCCAAGCACTGAGAAATCCGCGCCAACCTTTTATTGCATTATCTGGACCTTCTTTTGCTCTGGAGTTAATGAATAAGCTACCGACAGGTAATTTGCGAAATTGTAACAATCAATCTTTCTCTTTTTTAGGAATATTTTCCTATTTGGTTATAACTGGAGGACGAGTTGATCTTAAATTCCATTTCGCTTCACAGCAATGGTGGTGGCATCAAAGGACAAAAATTTGGCGAATGCAGCACAGCAGCTACTGGCTTCTTCTAATTTAAGAATTAGCACCTCGAGGTGCATCATAATCACTGATTCCATTGAGTGCATTCAGAATTGAATCCAATGTGCAAACTTATAAAGTTATTCACGTTGCTTTCTCTATATCTACCCCTCTTATCTGCAAAAGATAAATGAGTTAAAGAAATACAAATGCCTGGACTCTTAATTGAGCAAAAACTATAGTGTGCAAGTTGACAAGCTTCTGGATATAGAGATTCTCATGTGAAGTGCCAACAAGCGTGTTTGTGAACTTTTAAAAGCTATTTTCTTCTTGCTGAATGCAATTGATATATTTATCTTCTAATGGATCTATCTTATGGGCTTATTTGTTCTTTCTGTCTCCTTAAAACCTGGATTTGGAGCTTTGGGAATTGTAGTTCTTTGTGATGTATGTATATTTCAGAAATATATACACCCTTCAAGTGCACATGTTGACATTTTAACATTGATTATTTCAGTGATGTTACAGGGGTGGAAATTGCAGGTGCTCTGAAAAATGTACTTGCCATAGCAGCTGGAATAGTGGAAGGAATGAATCTTGGCAATAATTCTATGGCAGCACTTGTCGCGCAAGGTTGTTCTGAGATTCGATGGTTAGCTACAAAGGTGATCTACTTTGTTCCTGGCTCTTAAATTTCCAGTTTGAAATTTAACTTCTGTTTTTATTTCTGGTGATATACTTTGTTCCTGGCTGTTCAATGTCCAGTTTGAAATTTAACTTCTGTTTTTATTTCTCTCTTTTTACTACACAAATGTCCATTCTGCCACCTGTTGTTAACTATATGTTATTACCTTGGGAATTGTCATATTATACTGATTGATGGATCTATTGGCTGAATATGAGTCTCATTTGTTAACTGTGGTAGATGTGTATAGGATAAATAGCACTACTGGAATTGATTGCTTGCTACTGTGATAATTTTCTGTTCTTATAGCGGAACTTATATGAATGTTAATGATCTGTTTCATGTCGTATCTGTAGTTTATAGGAACTTATATGAATGTGAATGATCTGTTTCAATTCGTTTCTGTAGTTTATAGTTTCCTAGTTGGGAAAATTTGGCCATCCATTTGCATTTATGGAGTTCATTACTCATTTGCTTTGTTGGTTTCTATTACAAGACGACTAAAGCTCGAGTCATAGGGGTTGGGGAAGGGAAAAAATGCCATTGAACTAAGACTTGTCAGCTAGTTCATTTACTTCTTAGTTTGTCTTTTCCTGATGATATTGCTAAGGACGCTAAGCAGCTTCTTCATTTACTTCTTAGTCTGTCTTTACTGATGATCTTGCTAACGATATCAATTATGTTGGTTTTAACGCGTGTCAACTGATGAGTAGTGCCTTTGGTTTCTGAAGATGGGTGCAAAACCTGAAACGCTCACTGGTCTGTCTGGAATGGGAGATATCATGCTTACATGCTTTGTTAATCTATCCAGAAACAGAACAGTTGGAGTGCGTCTTGGATCAGGAGAGAAGCTTGATGAGATACTAAGTTCTATGAATCAGGTACTTGTGAACAAAAATTTTCCACTTTCACGATACCTGTTTTCTGTTTTTAGATGATGCATTGCTAAAAACTTAATGGCATGGTGCGCAGGTGGCTGAAGGTGTATCAACAGCTGGAGCTGTGGTTGCATTGGCCCAAAAGTACAATGTTCAGATGCCAGTGCTGACAGCAGTAGCTCGAATCATTGATAATGAGCTCACCCCAAAAAAGGCTGTTCGCGAACTCATGAACCTTCCTCAGGTACTGGAAATTTATCCATTTGGTTACTTAGAATGTGTACGAGACTTTGGTTTAGCTACTGCCTCCTGTTAAAGTATATACATATGGGAAATTTTCTTTGCCATAAAGCTATAGTCTGTGGTTGGTTGTAGGTTGAAGAAGTGTGAGCTGAGTGAAGGCTTTCAATGAGAATTTTGTAGAGAGGTCAGGCTAATGAATCGAGGCCTTTACACAGTTTTCACTTGGGAAACATGTAATGTATGGTGTTTCGTTGCAGGTTATATACACCACAATGTGGCTTGCGTTGCTGGAAGACTTGAGATATCGGTCCAGTCCAGTGATCATTTTTCATACACTGCTGCTGTAAACATTTTTTTTAGTGATGTAATGGCAAAAATAAGAGCATTGCTTTTACAGTTGAAATAGTTATATAGATTGCATATTTTTTTGAAAAAAATAAATAGAAAATTTTCATTAATGAAGAAAATGAAATACAAGTTAATAAGATCCTGGGGAGGTACCCTTACACAGACAAGTGTTTTTTACCACCTAGTCAAATAGATGATAAAAATACAGTAAGCAAGGATAGGCACTGAGAATCACGGTTGAGTTTACAAAACACCCCTCGTACATAGATTGCTTATTATTATTTTTGGGGTCAATTTTAAAGAATCTTAAATTTTATTCTATTTTATAATTATACCATTGAGTTTTAAAAAGTGGTAATAAAATGTTTAAATTTTTTATTTTTTTAAATTCTATCCTGACGGTAGTGTTTACGTTCAGTTTGTTGATGTGTTGATGTGGTTTGCCAAATGTTTCAAAAATCTTAGCTATTAATTTATGTTAGTTAAAATTAATACAATAAATAAAAATTAATAAAATTACGTCGTTGTTAAAAATGGAATCTTTAAATCATTTTATGCAGCCTTGCCCTTTAGTCATCTTTTTTGTTTTCCCAACATCTTCAGTTTTGTATTTTCTTTTTGTTTTTTCGATGCTTCAAATTACTCTCAAATTGTAGTGTACTGTATCAGCAAGCTCTTGATTTTTAGTTTATTTTCCCGATATCTTCAATTTGAGAACGTCGGGAATACGTAATTTGAAGATTGAAAGGTGAGGGTGTTGAAAGAACAAACTGAAAATAAAGAGAAAAATTAAAATCAAATCATGAGGTTGTCGGGGATGTGTAATCTGACTTAGGTCATTTTTAAACAACTTTTAATTATGTGTAAACAACGTCGCTTTATTAATCTCAATTTTTTATGTTAATTTTAGTTTACGTGTATTAACAATTAGAGTTTTTGGAACACGTGACAAATCATGTTAGTAAACTTAAAGAAGAAAAGAACGTCGGGATATAATTAAAAAATTTGAAAATTTAAGTATTTACTATCGCTTTTTGAAGTTCTAGCTATAATTGCAAATTTAAGTAAAGGTTGAGAAATTTTGTAATTAATCCCTATTATTATTGTTATTATTATTATTATTATTATTATTATTAT
>JANIHZ010000210.1:20112506-20133700 GCA_027478365.1 Erythroxylum rufum | reverse complement strand
TATTTTATTAGAAATTTTGTACTATAAATAGAAGAGTTAACTTGATGTAAGTGATACCAATTCATAAGAAGAATTATGTTCTCCTCTCCCAAATATTCTTAAGTTTTAGTTTCGGTTTTATAACAGTATATATTTTATTGTCTCACAAACTATTTATGTATACTTGATGTATATTCGAGAATTACAACAGAAAGTAAAATAATATTGTTATTTGTTACGGATGAGCCACAATTATCAGCCCAACTATTGTGCGTTTGTTGTTATAGAAGTGTTTAACAGCTAGTAAAGGAAATGACTTGTGTGCCCTTTACGTCTTCTTCATTTTACAAAAACCCTTCCGTTCAAAGAGCCGTAAACAGACGCCGGTTAGTCCCTAGTTTAGAGGAAGAGGAGTAATCTAGTTCTATTCCAGGGAGGAAGATGAAGAAGAAGCTGATGATGACGAAGAAGAAGAAAATTGGAGAAGAAGAAGAAAAAGGGAGAAATAAAAATACAGAGTTATTCGCCTCATGCAGCTTCTCAAGTCTGGGTCTTCATCCCAATCTCTGTCAACAGCTTCTAGGTTTCCTACTCTCACTCTCTTCTTCTTCTTCTTCTTCTCCTTCTCTTCTTGAAATTCATACTGTTGTTTAATATGTTAAAACACATCTTCTCAGAGCGGATGGGCTTTGAAGCTCCAACTTTAGTTCAGGCTCAAGCTATTCCCGTTATTCTTTCCGGTCGTCATGTGTATGCTTTCTTCGTTTCCCTAATTTTTTAATTACTATTTTATTTTTTTCTCCCTTAAGAGAGATGTATTTGTAACATACAGGCTTGTCAATGCGGCTACTGGCACTGGAAAAACTGTGGCCTATTTAGCTCCTATTATCCATCTCTTGCAGTCTTACTCTCCTAAAATCGATCGCTCTCATGGTTCTTTTGGTATGAACCCCTTCTTAAGTTTTTAATTTGCTCCGCAATTTTTAATTTTATATCTTTATAGGCTTAAACTGGTGTTGGCCCTAGCGTTGGTCCTCGTGCCAACCCGTGAATTGTGCTTGCAGGTTTACGAGATTCTGCAAAAGTTATTGCACCGCTTTCATTGGATTGTCCCAGGCTATGTTATGGGTGGTGAAAATAGATCGAAAGAGAAAGCTAGGCTGCGCAGAGGTAGAGAATTTTGATTTCATTTGTGGTGCTTGCCTTTCTTACTGAGAGACTATTTTACAAAAACTTTGATTCTCAAAGCATCTAGTTTGTATATTTGTATATGATGTATACTTAGTGTTGAGTCAACCAGTTTGGTTTATTCTGCCTTCTCTATCTGTTGACTGACTTTAAATATTGTTTTCATTAGGGATATCAATTCTTGTCGCGACCCCTGGGCGCCTTTTGGATCACTTAAATAACACTTCATCATTCATGCACCGAAATCTGCAATGGATAATCTTTGATGAAGCAGATAGGTAGAGGTTACAATATAATCTTCATCACTTTGTTATGCATGCTGTGTTTTTATATTGTCCTGAACTTATTCTGGCCGATCACTTTGTTAGAATTTTGGAATTGGGATTTGGTAAGGAAATAGAGGAGATTCTAGACTTTTTGGGCTCTAGGAAAGTTGGAACTCTTGGCAAGGAAGATCAAGTTACTTGTTTCTCTAATTCCCGGAGGCAGAATTTGTTACTGTCAGCTACATTAAATGAAAAAGTGAATCATCTTGCTAAAATTAGTTTGGAGAATCCAGTCATGATTGGACTTGATGATAAGAAGATACAAGTAGATCCGTCAGTTGAATGTATTGGGTCTATCCATTCTGATATCGATGATAAACTGGAACATTCTAGCAAAGCAACAATTGTTTCAGCTGGAGATTATAAACTTCCAGCTCAGTTGGTTCAACAATATGTCAAAGGTAGATGAAGATAGAACCTCATTCTTGCATACCTATTATAGATCCTATTTTTGTATGGAATTCCTGATAAGAATATAATGCAGTGCCCTGTGGTTCACGACTTGCGGTTCTCCTTTCAATCCTAAAGCATCTTTTTGAGAGAGTAACTTCCCAAAAGGTAAAATTATCTTTCCCAAAAGGTAAAATTATTGATCATGTATGTAGTTGCTACCTATTTGGTTGTTGTTTTCACATATGTTCTTGAGATTATTTCATTCTCGACTCTTTTTATTGTTAATGTCTCGTGTTAATTATCTGCTTATCCCTCTTCTGCCAGTCACGTTTACTCACTTTGCGTATTACAGGTTGTGGTATTCTTTTCAACGTGTGATGCAGTGGATTTTCACTATTATTTGATGAGTAACTTTTGCTGGACATCTTCCCCTCATTCAGAAACAGAACTAAAAGATATGTTCTTGAGAACCAAAAATTTTCGGTTGCATGGAAACATGAAACAGGAGGACAGGAAAGCCACATTTCAAGCCTTCAAAACTGAGAAGAATGCTCTTCTTTTGTCTACAGATATTGCTGCTAGAGGTTTGGATTTCCCAAAAGTTAGGTGTATTATACAGTATGATTCTCCGGGAGAGGCTACAGAATATGTTCACAGGTCTGTTGAGGACTTCTTGCATGTTTTTTATGGCAGATCAATGAATATTTTTGTAAGATGAAATGGAGAATCTTTTGGAACATAATTAAACATGAAGAGTTCATGATGCAGGGTTGGTAGGACAGCTCGACTGGGAGAGAAAGGAGATTCACTGTTATTTCTGCAACCTATTGAAGTAGATTATCTTCGAGAACTAGAGAAGCATGGTGTATCACTCTCAGAGTATCCCATGCTCAAGGTGTTGGATTCTCTTACACTTAATGGTCAGTTGCAGGGAGGCAGAAAGTTTGCCGCCTTAGAGTTACATCCTTGGCTTCTGTCTCTGCAGAAAGCCCTTGAATCATGTATGGCTGAGGTGAGACTTTAATACATTATGGTTGTCAGGAATGTCCCCCTACGTCATTTAAACTTCTTTATGTTATGTTGGGCCTTAGTTGTTATCTCTTATATATGAGCTGCACATTTAATATGGTTACATTTTAATAGTGAATTTGCTGATTGCTTACTTGTTTTGGTTGTTCATGTACTTACATATTGATCTACTATACTATTTGTAGCCAAAGATGAATAAGCTGGCACAGACTGCATTTTGTTCATGGGTCCGCGCATACACAGCGCACAGGGGAGAGCTAAAAAGAATTTTTATGGTGAAGAAACTTCATTTGGGGCACGTTGCCAAGAGTTTTGCATTGAAGCAACAACCATCTTTGGTTGGGAAATCATTTCAAAGGCAATCAAAGAAGCGGAAGATGGATGAGAAGCGAAGAGGATTGTCAAAAAAGAGGAAGGTTGTGAGATGAGACAGTGTATACAGAATTGCTTGCAGAATTAGAAATGCAGGCATTCAGCAATTTTCAAGTGGTCAACATTTTTGGTTAAGAACGAAGCGTTGCTATCCTTGAGGCCGAGGGGGTAAATGCTCCAATCCACCGTACAAGTAAATTATTATGTAGCCTCCTCTTCCATCCTGCTTATTTTAGACTCTCACTAAACTATTATATATCCTTTTGAATTGAGAGCATTATTTATTAAATCAGTTTTAATAAAACACACGATTGATGTGTGTATGTGTGTGAACAACCAGCCTATGCAAATGCATTGACGGTATATTTAAAATTCTTCCAATAATCTTTTTTTATATATTAAAGAACTTCGTTATCATAATTAATCAATTTAATATATTTGAAGTTTTTATTATGTTAGAGTTAAATTGTAATTAGTTTAAATTGATTATAAACATGATAAAATAAATCAAGAACACATGTATAAGTTAATATGTAACAAAGCTAGTGTACTCTCATTTAGTGGGCGCGGGCGATGCGACACTTTTGTCCTAAACGCGCAAGGCACTTGAGAAGAACATTTTCTTCTTCTTCTTCTCTTTCCGATCGTAAGATCAAAGCTTGTGTTCGCGAAGGACAATATTTAGAAGCTCTATACCTGTATTCTAGGAATCCTCAAGCCGCCACCAACTTCACCTACCCATCTCTACTCAAGGCCTGCGCTTCTCTCTCTATTATCCACTATGGCAAAGCCCTCCATTCCACACTCCTCACCTATGGTTTGTACTCCGATCCTTTCATCACCTCTTCGCTTGTCAATATGTATGTCAAATGTGGGTCTCTTACTGACGCAGTCAACTTGTTTGATAAATTTCCTGCGTGTCATGTTTCCCTTCTTGATGTCACTGTTTGGAATTCCATTATCGGTGGGTTCTTTCGTTTTGGTCACATTAGACAGGGTATTCTTGAGTTCCGTCGAATGCAGTCATTAGGTGTTAGGCCTGACGCTTACTCTTTGTGTACTCTGCTTGGTGAATGTGATTCGATTTTGGAAGGGAAACAGATTCATGGATTTATTGTTAGAAATATGCCTTCAGTTGACCCATTCTTGGAGACTGCGGTCATTAGCATGTACTTTGATTGTGGAAGACCAATGGATGCTTGGCGTTTCTTTGTGAAGTTGAAACAGAAGAACAACGTTGTCGCATGGAATATTATGATTCGAGGCTTTTGTGAGATTTCTTTGTGGGGACATAGCTTGGAGTTGTATGTCTGGGCTAAGAATGAGAATGTCAAACTTGTATCAGGATCTTTTAGCAGTACTTTGATTGCCTGTTGTCAAGGTGAACTTTTGGCTCTTGGCCAGCTGGTTCATTCTGATGTCGTGAAGATGGGCTTTGAAAATGACCCTTTTGTTAGTAATTCTCTTTTGTCGATGTATGGCAGGTGCACTTTGGTTGAAGATGCTGAAAAAGTTTTCCATCAAGCATCTGACAAAGAAATTGGTTCATGGAACGCTATGGTTTCAGCCTATGTTTATAATGGACTTGTTTGTGACGCCTTTAAAATTTACAAACACATGAGATCATGCGAAGTTCTCCCTGATTCTTTCACACTGTCAAATATTTTGCCTTGTTGCAGTGGGGTTGGACTATATGATTTTGGGAGGTTGATTCACACGGACTTGGTCAAGAGACCTGTTCCAATTGATATTGCTGCAGTTACTGCATTGCTGATCATGTACTCCAAAAATGGTAGTATTGATGAAGCTATTTCAATTTTCAATACAATGGAGGACAGAGATGTGGTTGCATGGGGCTCCATCATATCTGGTTTTTGCCAAAATGGAAAGTATGAGGAGGCTATACATTTTTTCAAAGAAATGGAGGCCGAAGGACTGAAACCAGATTCAAGTATTATTGCAAGCATGATTAGCGCATTTACAGGAATGGAAAATGTAGATTTGGGCTGCATAATACATGGATTTGTTATTAAATCTGGGTTGAACTTCGATGTTTTTGTTGCAAGTTCATTGATAGACATGTACTCCAAAAGTGGTTTCCAGGAGAATGCTCAAAATGTATTTTCTGACATGCCATATAAGAATCTTGTCGCCTGGAATTCTATCATTTCTTGCCATTGCCGAAATGGCCTCCCAGAACTGTCCATTAGTCTTTTCTCTCAGATTATGGAGCATGGTCTACATCCAGACTCTGTCTCCATTACCACCATCCTTGTTGCCATTTCATCAGTAGCAGCATTGATTAAAGGGAAGGCTGTGCACGCTTACCTGATAAGGCTGAGGATTTCTCTAGATCTTCAAACGGAGAACAAATTAATAGATATGTACCTCAAATGTGGGTTCATGAAGTATGCACAGCGTATATTTCAAACTGTGGCAAAGAAAGACTTGGTAACATGGAATTCAATAATTGCTGGTCATGGATCTCATGGGGAGTGCTTGAAAGCAATGAGAAAATTTGAGGAGATGAAAAGTTGTGGAATCCGACCTGATGATGTTACATTCATTTCTCTGCTCTCATCTTGTAATCACTCTGGTTTTGTTGAAGAAGGCCTATTCCTGTTTCAATCAATGATAACAGATTACGGGATTGAACCAAGGATGGAGCATTATGCAAATGTTGTTGATCTCTTGGGCCGCGCAGGATGCCTGGATGACGCCTACAGCTTTGTAGAAAAGATGCCTTTTGAACCAGACAGCAGTATTTGGTTATCTTTGCTGTGTTCCAGTAGAGTGCATCGTGATGTGGAGCTTGGGGAACTGGCAGCTGGTAAGCTATTAAAGATAGAACCAAGCAGGAGCAGCAATTATATTCAACTTCTAAATATATATGGAGAAGCTGAATTGTGGGATAGGACAGTAAATCTGTTGGCATCAATGAGAGAAAAACGGCTGAAAAAGATTCCTGGATGCAGTTGGATCGAATTGAGGAATAGTATGCATGTCTTCTTCTCTGGCGATTGTTCATCTACGAGTGAAGATGAGATATTTGAGGTGGTGATTAGTCTCAAGATGAATATGGTGATAAGGAGTGATAATTTTGAAACTGTTGAGGCGTTCTAAGGATGAGAAATATCTCAAAAGTTTTGCTTTTACCATTCTTAAAGTGATTGGATTGTCCTTCGGCCTTCTGAGCTGCCTGGTCAAGGAGCTTGAGTCACACGTGATTAGAGAATGGACGTATTGGAAAAAATGTCTTTCGATGGTGAGGGTTGGTCACTCATGTGGCAGGATCACTCCTGTTGAACTCGAGAATGGCGTCAAGGTATTCACACCAATGATGGTTATGATTCTTTTGCTGATACTGATGCATCACCTCTGTTGTACATACTCCAGTTGCAAATTCAGATAGCAAATGGCAGGGATAATACTAGCTCTGATCTGAACTGACGAACTATGACTTCCGATTTTCCTTTGGGAGGATTGATAAGGCGTTATAGAATAAATGAATTGTTAAAAACAATCAACTGATTATGTTCCGAGAATGAAATTTAAGGCAGTTGTTATTGTTGGGTAGTTGATTTACTAGGGAAACAAGTCAAGGGTTGATGATACATTGGATGCTCATGTAACCTGGTAAAACAAAAACTTGGTAAATAGCAAATGCTTATGACACTTCTTCATACATTTTAACTTGCATGGATCCAAATTATCAATGAGTATGGTGTTAAGGTTTCATCAATATCTGATAATAATTCTCTTTTTAAGTTTTAGCATTATGACGACTAATTATTGTCAACATAGAGTTTAGTTGGCAGTGATGAGTTTCTCTGCCAAAAAAAAGCTCATTTTGAGCAAGCTTGAAGCAGCGTCTATTGTTTCGATGACATTCTGATACATACTTCAGATTTGAAAAGCCTGTTCAAAGAAATGTTGACAATAAGATGAGTTAAGCCACAAATTCATTCGTATTTCAACGTGGAGAGTGGCTCTTCCAGAAATATTACATTCCTGACGAAGACGTCCGGTTGATTCGTGAGCACCCAGTTTTGGTGCTGCAGTTTTGGCTCCACTGCCAACTGTGACGGTTTTACTCTTTTAGTTGGTAGGGGAGCATCACTGGCAGCCCAAAGGTCATCATCATCAAGCTTGGTGGTTCTTTTCGAAGATCTTGATGTTGTTTTTGGAGCAGGAGCAGCTATAGAGCCCCAAAAATCATCATCTTCATCTTTTGTAACCTTCATCGCACGTTTTTATCTTGAACTTGTAACTGAAGAAGGGAGGTCAAGTAATTACTAAGTGAACTTTTTGAATGGCATAAAAATACTTGGTAAAATAAGAGAGCTAAATTGTAAGTAAATAGCATTCACTTCTGTTCAGAACATGTATGTGTGCACTCAGCTTCTAATACATTAATCTCCCCACTTAATGTTACCCGCAGGATTGATTTTTAAGAACTTCGATTGCAATGTTATGTAGCTACAAGTTAGCAGCAACTTCGATCAAAGCAACAATGAGAGCATCCCATAATACCAAGCAGAAAGCTGTAAGAGGAGTAGCTTTCATTTACTTCAAAAAGATGAGTCGCTTTAAACTCCATAGAATGTATAATAATTCTGGAGCTTGATAAGTTAAAATCACTCAAAGCTCGAAACAGGCCTTAAAAACTCACAGCATCAAAAGCAGAGAGCATCACAAAAGACCAGGGATTCCTAGATAGTCCTATCATATAACAGGGATCCTGATTATCATAAGAAAGCTAAACTCTAGACAACAAGTCCGTAGCCAATAAAAAGGGTTCATCAGTGACATTCTACGTAAACAAGCATGTAATTGAGATTGTTGGCAAGAATCTTGTGAGTCATCAGTTGCTATGAACAAAAATGTTAAAGGTCCCTTCTGTTAGCTAAGTTCAAATGGTATAATCATGTAAGTATTGATGAGTTTTGACTGATTTTTGACACGTAAGTTGATATGAAGATAACATGTTAATGATGGAATAAGGTAAGACCTATAAGTAGGTTAAACAAATTTGGCAATGTTGATGAAATTAGTACGAAAGTAGTTAAATGTTAGTATGCACTAATGCGCATTGGCAAAAATCTTCAATAATGAGAGAGATTCAGATGCAAGACCGAAGATAATAGTGCAACTAAATTGTGTTAATTTAGATCATGGAGCAATATGACTACACCACAGGCGTGTTTGGATAAATCATGCAAAAAGATGGCTTGGATGACTAAATCAAAGGTTTTTAAGGCACCTATCTTCTAGAGACGATGATGTGGTAAGATATAACATGAACATATAATAGTAAGTTAAGAAAGTGGGAGCACTACAACAACTCTTCAAATAGTGGAAAGCTAATTCGAATGATGTGGCAATAAAGTAAGTACGGTCTAAGACCATGTTTTCCATGATCATATTGTTGTTAGTGACTTAAAGGGGATAACTTCTCACTAACTTGATATAGTTAATGGAAAAAGTGACAATTCCCAATAACTTGGTGGATTAATGAAGAAAGTGGTTAGTTTAGCTCACCTAGTCCTTAAATTTTTGTAAATCTTTTGTAGTTTATTTAAAATTAGCTCATTCAATCATCTGTAATAGGGTTGAGAATTCTAAGAAGGTTCTTTTTACTAGTTTCAAGTTGTTGTGCAATTGTTTATAGAGCACTTCATGTTAGAAGTATCTCAAGTCCTTGTACTATTTCTTTGTGAATAGATTGATAAAAAGTTGGCTTTATCGTAACTCTCTCGTTTATTTCATTTGGTTGAGTTGTACTAGATATTTGTGTATTGAGAGTGTTAGTGAAACACTTAAAAATGAGTGATGTGAGATATTAAAAAACAAAGGGATTTATTGGTTGACGATCATGAAAGAAGGCTAAGTTAGATTTTGGAGGACTAAAGCTTAACTGTCATGTGAAGATTTCGACAATCTTAATTCAATTTTATTATGTCCAAAAAAATCAAGTGATAACTAGTATAGAACTAGCTTTGTGAAAAATAACTTATGGAAGCAATCTTATGGAAGAAGTTGCTAGAATAGAGGCAATCATTGATCTTTTAAATGATGGTACAATTCCTTTGTCAGAACATTTTTAAGCTTTGGTGATTGAACTTCAATAAACAAAGAAAGCACTTAAAGAACAAATGAAAGCTCGAGAGAAGATGAGCTACAACTTGTTTATACTCAAATGTGCTATTTCTAGAAAAAAATTGGGAGTCTAATAAAAAACACAATGGTGAAGTTGCAGGAGCTACAAGTTTTCGTTAGCAAACAAAGTTTCAAAGAGCTCAAAAACTTTTTATAGAATATGGAGCAATATTTTACGATAAGAAGGGTATCTAATGTGAAAAAGGTGTCAATCATAACAATGTCTATAGTGGACTGTGGTGGAGGGAAGTGACCTCAAATAACATTAGTATAAGCAAAATTTTCATTAACACTTGAAAGAAAATAAAAAGGAGCTAAAAAATCAGTTTCTTTTTTATAATACTTTTTGTTTTACAAGGGAAACTTTGAAATGGTTGGGGCAAGACAGTTTGGTAAGGGAGTATGTAATGTAATTTACATCTTTGATATTGGATGTGCAAAACATGTCAAAGGAGAATAAGTTATTCAACTTCATAAGCGACTTGCAAGGACATAGATTGAACTTTAAAGGCAAAATGTTAAGAACCTCTCTAGCATAATAGTGGCTGCAGACGCTTTAATTGATCTCTAAATGACATCACTCATTCAAACTAGCAGTAAGGACTAGAAGAATGGTAGAAATCAAAGTAGTTTAAAGAAAGACAAAAAGAAGGTACTGGGAACTTTTCATTGTAAGTCGAAGAGATATTTAAAACAATATACTGCTTATTTCATTTGTGAGAGGTCAAACTTTGTTTCAGAGTACTTAAAATGAAAGGTGGTTTAGGAGAAAATGAATTTCATGATCATGAAAGATCACAAAATGGGAGAGGACCCATCAAAAGAAGCTTACACTTTGCCCATCTTTAAAATTTAAATAAATAGTCTTTAAGGGAATTGCTCATATGGGAGTGCTCACATATTATTTTAAAAAGGGCATTAATTTTTTATGGGATAGTTTGTTAAACTCTTAATTTTTAATGACAAAATTGTGTAAATATTGACGAGTCTTGACTGATTCTTAATATGCAGGTTAACATGAAGATGATATTTAAACCATGGCACTTTCGGGGGTATTGTTAACTCTAACAATTATTGCCAAAACTCTATGTATCCATGAAGTTCTCGTAATTCCTTAAGCACTTAATTCCTCAATGATGTAATATTATCTCGTATTTTTGTTAATTTCTCAATTGACTTATTTACTCAAATGATTCTTCCATTCGTACGATTTCCTCTGATTTCACATTAACGCAATGTCGAACCATTCTTACTAATTTCTCCACTTGTTTCAATACATTCACAAACTTAACTTCCTGTGTTGGCAACACACTCATCAAATCAATTTGTATTCCCATAACATATTTTCATATAATGTAATGTGGGCCTAACTTATCCCGTCACATTAGCAAGAGTGTTACCTCAAATTCAAGAATCCAATCACATAGTTGGATACTTTACCTCAAATAAAATGCATACTCTCTCTCAATAGCATATTTTACATCTTACGCTTGAATCTTCGATAGGAATAGAGCTCCAATATTCACTTTTAATTTATTCCGTTTTCATTCATTCTTAAACGTAAACCATTTAGCAACTTAACTTTATTCGGTGAACTTCGTCTGCCAAAGAAGATTGCTTGCCACGATCAACTATATTGTTCATCTAATCCTTATCAATCAACTATTCCCATCATCGCTTATCAAACATTCTTAGTACCCCAAAAGGTCAATTTCAACTATTCATAATCATTACATCTCATCTAGAGATCTATTTAAAACAATTCACTAATTAATAACTTATGCTCGGGATACCTTAATCTCATTTGGTTTAGGAAAACACTTTTCTTCTTTTTCCTCGAATTCATCACACACAATAACATCTTTAACACTCTTAATCTATCCTTGATCAATCACTATAAGCATTTTCATGCATTACTCTAATTCATCGTAGACCTTGAATTATGGAAACTATGACTAACAAATATTCATATATCATAGATTGCTCCCTATATCATCTCCACACATACAATTCTTACATGCTCGATTCTCACATTTGTCATGGTAACGCCATTATTAAATATGTGCTCACAAAATAACAAATTAATTAAACCATGACAACTTTTACAACTCTAACTATCTTTATCCCATCTTCCAATTACCACTATATCGTCATATATACAAATTTTCACCATTAATTCGAACTTATAGATACATAATCGATGCGCCATAGGAATCCCATATCAACTGGAGAGGAGAACGAAGCATGCCTTATAAGGATGTGGAAACCTCTCCCTTGCAGACACGTTTTCCATGCCCTAATGCACCGGATCCCATCAGAACTCCGAAGTTAAACGTGCTAGGGTCAGAGCAGTACCAGGATGGGTGACCTTCTGGGAAGTCCTGTGGAAACTTTTCATCCCTTCCCTACGGGTCAGAAGAGGAAAAGCAAAACCGTGCGAGTGAGAGGCCCTAGAGGCCGAGGCCCAAAGCAGACAATATCTACAAGCGGGTGGGCGCGAGGCCCGAGAGGCCAAGGTCGTGTGGACGCGAGGCCGAGGTGCTACAAGGAAAGTGGAGAATTCAACCATATATTACTGATATACTGTACAGAATACAACATTTGCAGGGTATTGATTTTGTACTAATAAAACGTGAAGCTAATAACGCCGTTGATTGGCTAGCAAAGCAACTCAGCAAGAAGATGTGCATTGGCAATTGGGTCTTAGCACCTCCATCTTCTTTGGTTGGAATCTTGAGCAGAGATGGATTGCCAACACCTCCTTAGATGCTTTGAGTTGAAGTGATATGCTAGAGTTGCTACAGTGTTAGTTCTCATATGTGTATTGCTTCTTTCTTACTCTGATATATTGTGTGAAACTGATGTAAACATTTGTTCTTATTAATGAAAATTCTTCTTATTGGTAAAAAAAAAAAAAACTCAAGGTATGCCTAGTAGGATCACTAACCAATTATTTATTGAGAAATAGCTACTACCTGATACAGCAACAAGAGATTCAATTTAAAAAGGAGCATTTACAGAAGTGCGTGGATGGAGGGAGAAGTTCTATACATCATCAACAGGAAAGCAATGCAAACCATTCACCCCTCTTTTAGTTAAAACAAACAATCTTTTCAAGGAAATGAATCATAAAGAATAACTAGAGGTCATTTGCAGTCTGAAGAATGGCAGTGCCTTATTACCTATCCATGTCACTTGCAAGAAGACTAGAGAGAAGTGGGAGAAGACAAGTGCAAATGTCCAACGTCACAATATTTATTTGCTCAGATATAATACATATTACATCAGCAAGGACCTGCATTTTGCAACAATGGATCAAGATGAAAAATTTAAGGATCCCCCGTCAAAAGTTAAGATAATAGTTTATTAAGTTTTTTTGAGAAAATATAAACAGAGAAGGTGATGAGAGAAGGTGAGAAAAGGAACCTACACCATGATCGGCCATCTTCTCCACTGCACCAAGGGCCCCTTTAACCTCATTTCTTTCCCAATATCTATGGACAACCTGCAAGAATTACAACACAGTTGCAATCCTTTGATCATAAATAACCGGGTCCAAGTATTTACAACATATACAATACAATTAATAGGTTATATAACCATGAAATTGATGACTTGCTCTATATAAAACTTCAAGCAAATTGCTAGCCAAAGGATTTCATTAGAGACACAAACTCATTTTCTTATTTGTCTATCATAGTAATGAATTTCCAATAAGGATTCACCTGTAACTTGGCCAAGCGTGATTGCATGGAGCTGGTAAATTGGTCATGTTCTCGCATCATGTCTATGACCAAATCTTCATTGTCAATGCAAACTGTTTCATTTTCGGTATAAGGGGAACGTCCTCTCTGTTTAGACTTCAGAGTCAAGGGAAAGTATTAGCATTTTCATAGAAATACAGATGAGCGGCAAAAGAAAGAGAGATAAATAAGTCTATCAGAGTGGTATTAAAGAATTAAAAGTCAACAAAAGAAAACATAATACAAGTTTTCTCCCAAAATAAGAGCACTTAAATTAATCCCACATTTAGCAATTCATGATATAGAGAGCATAGGAGAAGGGAATATATTCATGCACAGCTAATAGCATTGGCAAATTCCTGCTACTGGGAAATTCAGGTTAGGGAAGTTGGCGATTTTGTATTGTACAAATATTCCCAAAATATAGAGGAACAGATTTGAACATGAATAAGAACTGTAAATAATTCTTCCTTCATTCAGATAAAATGATAAAAAGAGAGTCCATTAAGCTTCAATCACCCCACAAAATGGAAAACATAGCATAACCCAACTGTCGACAAAGAAATTAAAAAAAACAAGAGAAAAAGCTTTCAAATTTGAGATATCATCCCCATTGAAAATGTTATGCCTCCTCCAACATGTAAGCTTGTATCATCTCCTCCCTGAATCAGGACCATCGCATTCCTAATATTTTCCTATTTTCAAGCTAGTCTTCATTCATTTTTCATCCCAATTGCACTCCATTTAGGGCAGGCATGGCCCCAGCAATAAAGAAACCCCATGTGAGGCTAGAAGCCTAAAGCATCAAAATTCAGAATAGATTTGACCATAAGCAGACTGTATTTTGATGGAAGTTCCTTGTGGAGTTAAAGGCATTTGAGATTAGAGAAAAGGAGGTGAACGATTATAAAGTTATTATCATGTCCAAATTGTTTGCCAAATCTGGTGCCTCAATCAATTGAAATTACCATCTCTGATGAAACAGACATGCCTAAGATAAGATACATGGCTCATATGGTGCTCCAGTCTCATAACCGTTCTTTTGCCTTCATTTCCAGTTCTGTTTACACTAAACAACTAGTTGAAGATGAACACAAGTCTTTGACTGAAACTCTGGGACTTCAGTAACAACAAAAACTTATATGAAAAGCAAACATAAGCTCGGAGTCTAGAATGTTCCTACCATATTTAACTGAAGCATGTTGTCTAGTGAAGTCCCTAGGGAGCTACTGGAAGAGTGTCCCTCATAATTTGAAGATCTTCCTCTCCTTTCCCAGTTCATGACAAATGAGCGCAATCTCCCTACATTAAACACATACAACTCAGACTATCATGAACAGCTCAGAGGAAAACATTAACTAGCAAGTAAGAACATCTATACCTCCATTTTGACTTTCCACCAAGGGTGTGTCACAGTTTACTTTATTCCCCCTACTGTCATCTGAGAGCAAAGATAAAAAGTTTCTGTTATAGAAACCAAAACTCCATCATATGTAGCTGCATTATTGAAGTTATGTGAAATCTCAAGAAACAGACTCAATTATAAATATAGTTCCTAGTACATTTCTAGTGAAAGATGAAAATCTTAATCTAAGTAAAAGCAGGATTTAAAATCTTAAACAACAATCCACGCCAGTCTGCATCTTCCCATGCTTCCCTTTTTGTAGTTGATTTTGAAAACAAAGTTCTTCAACTACATCTAATTAGTATAAGAGAATGTACTAGAATGCACCTAGAGGGTGCTGACTCATGAACAAGTTTATACACAAGGAAGAAATCTACAATACGCACAAATAAAACAGTCAACCTGATAATGAGTATTTTGATTTGTCATTTATATATGTTCCAGCTGAGAACACTAGTTCAGTACCTGTTGCTTGCATGAATCAGGTACTGCAATTGTGTGCCACATGAATAAAGTTTCTAATGTTACCGATCAAAACCCCAAAAGAATAAAGCAAAGAGAAAAGCATGGGCTAAACCTTCCTTATGGAAAACTATTGCTTTAACTAAAAGCTACTTAGAATGCTGTTGAAGGGATCGTGGGTATGGATGTTCTCACTTGTTTGAGGGCTACATCTCCCTAACCAAAAGCAGCTTCCAAAAATTTTTCGAACATTCTAAAACTATTTTTGTTTGCTGTTTTCAGTCCTCCTCTCTGAAATTATCAAATGACAAATATTCATGCCAAATGCCTCAGAAGGCCAATCTAAGGTGAGCAGGCATTATCTGTCTATTCAGATGTAAGGGGGAAAAAGATGCTTTCACTAAATGGTCCCGTCAAGGAAATGATATGGGGATGGTTAGTGGAAGGTCAAATTCTTTCTACAGTAATGATCAATTAATCTCATCTAGAAAATATACAAGTAGTTTGTAATCATAAAGTAGCAATCCACCTTGTAACTGTTAAGGAATTAGCCTCCCAAAAGAAGTCAAACATTAATTTTGAATGCTCTGGAACTATCTCCATTGGCTAAGACATCAGATTGGTCCCTTTAACACCAACTCTAAAATAACAAGAACCATCATACCACATACAAGCTCGAAATCTATAGTACAGGATTTCTTAACTTGGATTAATATCTACTGGATGTTTTTCTTAACCATGTTCCTGACATGAAAGTCCAGAACTTTCAAACAACTAAGAAACCAATATTGTATATCATCCCTTTGGAACATACTCAACTCTTCTCAAATCCACAGAATGCACTAGAAACAAAAAGTGAAAATTACTTTTTCAATGCTTCCCAGTTGTTTTTTCTCTCTACTTTTTTCCATAGCCAACACTTCATAGCAGGGAAAAATAGATTTAGTCTTATGCAAAATAAAAATTTTTGGGGTCAATTGGAGCTATCTATTGCTTGGTGTGTACTTTGCATATTTTGGCAATTGGTGGAAGAATCAGAGGGCATACATCAATAAACAAAGAAATCTCATTTTTCCATTAACAATTAGTAAAAACTAACATTAAATAAATCATAAGAAAAAATGAGGATTGACGAACATATCAAATTCGAAAACATTCACGGGCAAGCATAGACAAAAAAAAAATGCACTTAACGATAGAAAAGTCTCACATATTTCTTCCTGAAAGTTTGTGGGAAGTTCTGTCGTCAAACTTGAATCGAATCTTCCTGATCCACGAGAGTTATCATCCATAATATTCGTTTCAACAATTGATATTCCAGGTACCGAACCTTTGACTACAGGAAGAATATTCCTATCTACAGCACCGACCATGTGTGCTGCCTTGCAATCAGAAGACCCAAAGAAACTTATACTTGATTGCTCAACATCATCTCTAATGTTTTGACATTTTAGGAAATCAGTAGAATTTGGCTGCAGAGGAAATTGCCTTTCACCAGTACATTTTTCTTTTCTGGATTCAGAGGCCTGTTCAAACCTTGTATTAGTTCTAGGGACAATTACAGGAACGTCATCAGCCTTGTTGGAGACAGAAATATTAACTGCTGAATGAGCCTTTGCAGAACTCTTCCTAGGTGCTGATGCATTAGGTACTGATATTGAACTGGCCACATTAGTCTTCAGACTAGCATTTAGGTTGACCTTTTGAGGAGTACCAGTTACATTTCCTGTGGCTTCAACCAGCATGTAGACACAGTAATGATAAGCACGTTATCATAACAAAACCAACATAGTGTGTTTAAATCCCTAGATAAAACTATAATTAAACAACAAAGTAAATAAACAAATTAAAAGTGGCTAAACAACGAAGTAAATAAACAAGTGGCACAAGCCAAAAGTAACTGTAAACTTAGGTTCAACAAAAAAGAGAGTGGCATACATATTATCTTTGACTCTTTGGCTGACTCCTTAATAGGATCCGAATTTTGAGAAAATGACATCCTACCAAGAGATTTTGTTTCCTTTGATAGTGTGTCTGAATTGTCTGAAACTGACGACCTTCCCAAACTTGTTTTCATATTGTTCTCATGGAACACTGTCAAATTTCCAGTTCCACCAGATTTAGATTCTGTCTGGCCATTGGATTGTTTGACACTGGCAACTGCATATGGCTCAATCTGCTGTTCATTCGTGCAAAAATGTGAAAAGAACTTGAAGTAAGAAGCAATAGATTAGCCATAAAATCAGATGAAACAACATGGCAACAAAAACAAGTAAACTAAATGCACAAGAATTGAAAGAGCATGTAATACCGAGATATCTACAACCCACACTCCTACACAACTTTGATTATGTGAACATCCCAGAAGCTTGCCCTCATGAACATTGAGGTCTGACAGTCTAGACCATCCAACATCTACACCATCATGGCAAACTATAGGTTCCCAAGAGACAACCTATAAAGCAATGTATCAGAGTACACCAATAAATTCTGGAGAATTATAGATGCACATCAGCAATCCCATAAGGAGAGTGTAAAGAAAGAAGAGCTCACTTTTAAACTCTCATGCAATCCACATAGTAGAGTCCTCCCGTCAGGGTTAAAGGTCAAACAGCGTACTCCACTGGTCTGAAGTTAATAGGAATAACCAATACAAAGCAAATCTTAATAAGATCACAGCCAATACCAGATAGACAATCAGTGGCAGCAATTAATACATTATATTACCTCGGGCCCCGATGAGCCAATTAGCTCAAAAGTTTCAAGGTCCCAAAATTTGACAGTTCTATCAGCAGAACCTATAGTAAGACAAAAGAAAAGTGAATATAAGTCAAATATTGAAAAGCCAGTGAGATTCAAGCATATAATTTATATAAGTCATTATCTTTATCAGATGAATAGATTCCTGCATATAACATTTTTATGGATGGATCAAAAGATCTTAAGATTTGACAAGTACCACACATTCAACCATGAAGTATCGGTAAAATTAAAGCACTACCAAGCAAACACCACATGTTGAATATAGGATGAATAAAATGGTAAGATCAAGATTGCATTACATACTACTTGATACATTTCTTAATAACATATTATTACCAACCTGTTGCTAGAAGAAACTCATGCGGATGAAAATCTATGCAGTAGATCTGACCATCATGAGACTTGAAGTCGTGCAATAGCTTTCCAGCAGTCAAATCCCACAACTGTTTTAAGTGGTGTGCATTGCTGAGTTTATTAAACAAAGAACTATAGTCCAAAATTTGCAAACATAAGCATTTGAGCACTTCCTTTTGCACACAATTATATGAAGAAACAAAAGATCCTATAGGTGAACGTATAGCATTGAAAATCATGAACCATTTTGCAACAATTGAACTAGGATACAGCAATGCAACGTCTTAATTATAATCCTAATTCAAAAAATGAATTACTGCATCAATGCCCAATTTGTATACGTAAGGTGGCTAATTTTAGAACTAAACACACACAAAAAATTGAGAGATTCATTGGTGAACAAGAAAACCAGGCTAGGTAAGGATTGCATTGATAATAGTCAACTTTACCACAATTTTAAAAGATAAGAATAATATTCGTTTATGTCATTAGCATATCACATCAGTATATTAGTGTTTGTGAAATATATGCACAAAAGAAGCAATTTCGACCTTAACAGTCTTGTCCTCCCCACCAGATACAATCCAACGACCATCCGGCGTAAATCTTATTACACTGACCCCTCGAGTGTGGCCCTTGTATGTATGAATGCAGCCCTTCTTTCTGATATCCCATATCTTAAGATTTGTGTCCAGGGAACCAGATGCAAAGAACTCTCCAAAAGGATGAAAATCCACAGATATGCAGTTAGATCTGTGACCAGTCAATGTACGAACAACTACATTGACAATTACAGCAACACATAAAATTTGATGAATAAGCACCAGAAATATTGGCAATCAGTATCCAAAGCTTTTTGAACAAGCATTAACAAAATTAACTTACTTTTTTCCTCCTCTAGATCCCAAAGCTTGATTGTACCACTAGCAGCTCCAGCTGCTACAAGAACTTCTGAAGAATCAAAGCTTACTGAATCAATTCCACTAGTATGTCCCAACAAGCTCTGCGTATGAAGCTTGGAGCATTAGATGAGGTGGAAAGAACACATCGGGATTTTAAGGAGCAGGACATTTCCTATAAATGATCTGAACATTTCAAGGAATTTTGTTAACCGTAAAAAACAGGGGGAATTTTCCCCACATCATAACTCCATTATCACAAGAGCAAATGTGCAAATGAGCCATAAACATAACAACAGAAGTTAGTACTGACCAGTATAGCATTGGGCTTACCAATAGCCCAGAGATTGACCTTGTGATCTTCTCCTCCAGTCACAAGAAGTCTCGATGACTTCCTCCCAATTTTGAGGCAATTTACAGTCTCAGAATGCGCCACAAATTCCTCTTTATTATCATTAATTCATCATAATTTTTGAATTGTCAGGTTAAGGCTAACCTTAGTCATTAATCAATCGAGCAATATATTCAAACATAAATAAAAAATTTTAACCCGGGAAATTAAACAAATTAACATAAAGAAGGTCAAATTGCAAATCAAGATTTAAATTTAATTCATCAAGATACGGAAATAATAAGGATACGGAGCTTGTAGGCACGTTTGGTAGTCATTGGCGTAAAAACAGAAACTCTAAGAATGAGAAGTGCAAGGAAGGAACAATGCAGTAGAAGCTAAGTTGTTTTGGTAGTTGGTGTTGGCCTTAAGACATTCAAATCATATATGTACCTTAATCAACACTCAAACTCCAACACTAACTGTACAAAGAAATGAAAACATTAAATTTCTTAGATTACTCAAGTTCATATCTGCAAAATTCTACTTCAATCAACCAAATCTTGCTGCATACATACAACCCCAAGTTTTCAGATTTCCATCGACCCACAAAACAGAAGGGATCAATAAACAAACTTTCAAACAAAAAAATGAAAGTTTGTGAATAAAAAAATACCCGCGATTTGAAGCTGGTATGCTACAAAATCACACCTCTTCTTCTTCTTCTTTGGGAATAAGAAGAGTGCTGCTCGTAAATGCCGTCATCAATGAGCGTAGCAGGGAAAGAAGGAAGTGAATGGCATTGAAATTTTGAAATATTAACGGCTAAAATATTGGATTAACAAGCTTCCTTTTTTTTCCTCTTAATACATGGGATACCAAGAATGTAACAATGAGCTGGTATGGTGGTAGAACCGCAGAAGAGGAAGATTTACCTTAGAGAGAAGGGAGAAGCTAACTAAGTTTGAGAATCCATTACCAGTCCTATGTCCTAAGTAAATCAATGCGTATTTATTGTTTTGGCTAATATATTAGTATAAAATAAAAGGTAAGGTTGCTAAGTGAATTACCGGAAGACGAGGGGCATTTCGGGACTTCTTTCCCTCCCTTGCCAAATCAAAATTATCAAATTACATATTACCCCCCACCTAACGTACAGCCATGATTTCTCATTCTCAAGTCTCACCTTTGCTTTTGCCTTTGATTATTACAAATTGGAAACCATAGTTCAACTAGTGGATTTGGAACGTGATTTTGAAGTTTTAATTATTAATCAATGTTTTAAAATTTTGACCATAACTAAATTCGTTAAAATAGGAAATAAGAATGTTAATTTTAGCCTGATTCACTCGGCTCAGTCAAGCCACAAGCAGGTCACGAGTTAAAATTGGTCGGCCCGGTTAGACCATAAATCCAGAAGGCCCCAACCGAAACAAAAATTACGTCGTTTAGTTAAAAATGTCATTTTTTTATTTTTAAGAAATATAAAAGAATGGGTCGTGTCAGGCCCGCTCGAGCCACGAGCTACCCAACCTGAGCTCAACCTATTGATATTCCTAAGAAGAAGTTTAAAATTTAAAAAGAAGAATTGATATTAAAATTGGTTAAAGACTAAATAAATTTTAAAAAATTTATTCTTAGACATCTAATAATATAAATTTAATTAAAAAATATTTAATAAAAAATATTTAATTTATTTCAACTTATAATAATTTATTAATTTATTAAAATTAATCAATTAGTTAATAAAAGAAATTGTATTAAAATTTTTTTTTAAAAGATATAAAATTT
>JANIHZ010000210.1:20036495-20067885 GCA_027478365.1 Erythroxylum rufum | reverse complement strand
TCACATCATTATTCATATGCAAATTCCCATTTAGAACACATTGATCATCATATTGAATACACATAATTCAAGTAGCAATTCAATATCCAAATCACTTTTCCATATCATCAGACCTTAGTCCGGCATTCAACATTAGTGTTGAGAAATCACACTTTCATTCATATTTAAATACACATTCAGAACACATTTAACAATCACATTAAGTACACTTAGTTCATCTCATTCACATACAAGTAGCACTTCAATATCCCATTCAAAATCACATCATCGGACCTTCTGTCCGGAAACCAACATAATCCATCACATTCATATAATCCATCAACAGTCAATCAATACAAAAATTCAAATAATAAAATGAGACCATCTAGGTCTACTCACAATACGCTCCAGATTAGCATTAGCTTGCATAATCTGGAAACGTCTGGATGTGCTCCTCTAAAATATACAAAACACATTCACAATTATCACATTTTTGCATAAATGTACAAGTGTTCATTTATGCACATCAATGTATAGAATGTATGCACAATGCATGTTCAATGACAATTCCGGGGTACAATATTGCGATCCTTATCAAAAATCATTCAGATATCAAAACCCTCATTAATACCATGTATATTTACAATTGGGTCGAACAAAACAATGTCAAACAATTTCATAACTTCATATACCACTTCAGATTTTTCCTCCAATACACATACTAATCAACGTTCCACACTAAAACTGATAAGGTAAATGACCAAATTAGACCAAACTTCCTTCTGTAAAGTTGTTCTCCCATTTCTTAAATTTCTAGTGAGATAAAAATCATTTGATTTTGTTTAGTATACAAAGAGATATACTCAAAATAGTTTAGACTATTTTTAAGCTTCATAAAAATTCTTACCTCAACTTCCAATCAAAACTTAAAAATCATAGAGACATAATTAAAATTCCATTTCTTCATAAAAGTTGTATCCCTATATCCTTAGTTTACAAAAAATTAAAAATCACCCCATTTGGATATCTACAGAGAAAGTTATGGCCAAAATACTAAAGTATGTTTGAGTTGTCAAGGGAGGGACCTCACTGCGACGAGAACAAAAAGTGAAGTCGCGATGTACAGTCCAGAAATCAGTTTTTCTCGAGATTTTCTTGCAACGGTCGCCGCGATGAGCTCAAGGGTGTCTCACACGTCGTGAAATACAAAAAGGAATGAGTCGCGATGAGCTCAAAGGTGCGTTGCATGTCGCGGCGAACAAAATGGAATTAGTCATGACGAGAACAAATATAGAGGTCGCGACGTATGATCACAGAAACTCTTCTTCCCCACTTTCTAGATTTTTAAACCCAGATTTCACTCTCTCACTCTACTGTAATTTTTTCAAAACTTAATCTAACATCAGTTAACTCCAATAACTTGCAACCAACTCCTCTAACTCATTCGAAACACAACTAAGAAATCAAGCTTATAATCA
This sequence comes from Erythroxylum rufum, assembly GCA_027478365.1. Lineage (NCBI taxonomy): Eukaryota > Viridiplantae > Streptophyta > Magnoliopsida > Malpighiales > Erythroxylaceae > Erythroxylum > Erythroxylum rufum. The sequence goes on along the minus strand of JANIHZ010000210.1, from coordinate 20,066,428 downwards.
GGCACTAAAAAAAACGATGCATGCAAGTAAATCTTTACACCAGAAACTAAACATCAGCCAAACTACTTACTTGTCTCAGCTTCTAATTCCAGTAAGGAGAACAGATCAAAAAAAATTGAGAGTCTCACAATTGATATTCGGATGCTAAGTGTTTCACACTTATAATGCATCAATCCTAACCTCAAACATCATACTCGTGTACACTTTGCAAGTCATACACGTGTTCTAACAATTTCAAGCCATTTGTCACACCTAATTAACCATTTGTCATCTTCCTATTATTGCCATTTGTCCCAATTATAGGATGCCACGTGTCACATCATAATTGGCCCATTATTCAATATTTTTCTTTAGTCCAAAAATTACGCCAAATTCCTAAAAATTTACCAAAAATTCTGAAATACCTGAAATATTATCAAAATTTTCAAATCACATTTTAATCGCATTAATAACTCAATTATATTCAGAAAATGTCATGAATGCTTATACAATCATATTAATGTGCAAAAATGTGCTTGTCAAATTTAGCATAGGCATGAATTGTACTTTCTACTTTCTCGATAATTTCTCATAATACACAATTCTAGCCTTAACATAGATAACGGGATGTTACAACGAACCTGCATTAACCAAAGCTAGTTGTAGTGTTAACAAAAAGGATAGGAGAAGAGGATGTTAACAAAGAAGAGAAAAGAACTAAGAGATCTATTAAGATAGTTAGTAGTTAGTTTCTGTTGTTTTAATAAATGAAGTGTTGTTGTTTTAGTTTGTATGTTGTAGCTTTGTACTTAGACAGTAAAGTGTTTTATTTAAAGACTTGTACTGTAGCTTTGTTGTATATATGACGAAATCTAGCTTTTGTCAACTGTACACTCGATATAATAAAAAGCTAGTCTTATTTACATTCTCTCTCTTTTCTCTCTGGAAACTTCTGTACATGGTATCAGAGCAGTAATGATCCCAGTGATTGATCGTTATTGGAGGTCGATTAGAGCTAGATACAACACAGAGAAGTGTGTTGGTGGTCCATAACAGCTGTATTTTCTTTGGTGGTGAAGGAAGAAGCTGTTTTTTGAAGAATCGAGAGGTTAGGGTTTCGTGATTTGGAATCGGTCTTACGACTGTGACTTCGGCTTGCAATATTTACAAAAATGGAGGGTATATCTGCGGAATCCCCTACTGGATCAAACTGGACGCCCGATTATGAGGTATGCATGAAGGAAATCAGTTGTATCTCCAAGGTTTGAATTATCCAGGTATGAGTTTAGTTACCGCAGTACTGAATGAAAGTAATTTTTTGAGCTGGAGTAAATATGTCAAAATTGCCCTAGGAGCTAAAATGAAATTAGGGTTTATAGATGAAACTTTCTTGAAACCTAGTCCAGACTCAATTGAACGTGATATGTGGATTAGGACTAACTATATGGTTAGATCCTGGATCCTAAATTTGATATAAAAGGATATAGTGGAAGTCTTTATCTACACAAATTCTGCCCAAGAACTGTGGTCAGATTTGGTAGAAAGGTTTGGGAAAAGCAATGGGCCTTTATTGTATCACTTACAGAGGCAGATTAGTGTTGCATCTCAGGGCAATATGTCTGTAGCAAAATATTTTACTAGTTTAAAGAAATTGTGGGATGAGCTTTGGTGCCTCATGCCTGTCCCACAGTGCACTTTAGGGTAGCAACATAGTGTATCTGTGGAGCACCTAAGGCTTTGGCTGATTTAACTTCAACGAATCAGTTAATGCAATTTCTGACGGGATTGAATGAAAGTTTTGATCATTTTAGGAACCAGATACTAGTTATGAAACCATTACCTTCTATTAATAAGGCCTATTCTATAGTGTTGAGGGTAGAAAAACAAAGAGAAGTATAGATGGTTTTTGGTGAAGGAATAGATCATAGTGCACTACTGTTAGCAAATACTATAGGTGGTAAGAGAATTACAGATGGGGGAGGAAAACAGTCCAAACAAAAATGGGGGAATGGTGATAAGAGTGAGTTGTTTTGTAACTATTGTAAGAAAAATGGACATTTGAAGGAGAATTGTTTTGAACTCACTGGTGTACTTGATTGGTACAAGGAGTTACAAAAGAGAAGAGGAAAAGGGACTGGGAAATCTTATACTGCTAATACAATAAATGATACAAATTCATTCACTGTAGATAGTAGTAAATCAGTCATAGAAAATTCTGTTAATACTACTAATACTCCACTATCTGAATTGATTAAGTAAGAGTTGCTAAAGCTAGTTAAGAACAAAGCTCTCACAGATCCTCTTATGGTGAACCTTGCACAGATCTCAAATTTTGCTGGTACACTTCTTATATTAGCCCTTTCTAGTCTTGATGACATAGATTTAGATTCTTAGATATTAGATACAGAAGCATCTAATCATATATGTGTGAATATTTCTTTGTTAACCAAGCCTGTTATTCTTGCCAAATACATACCTATTTATCTCCCTGATGGTACTCAGAATCGAGTCCATCACAGTGGAGATGTTGTGTTACCAAATGACATTATCTTGATAGATACCTTGCATATTCCTACTTTCAAATTTAATCTGCTATCTGTAAACAAACTTGCCAATTCAGCCTCTATTCCTTCCCAATCACTGCATTTTGCAGGACCTGAAGACTGATCAAATTTTGGCAGTAGGAAAGGTTGTAGGCAGGTTGTATATCCTTGACAAGGATTCTTTTAAGGCAGATACAGTAGCAAAATATTCATTGTGTAGTGTTGCAAGTGATGTTGATAATGTACAATCTATGTCAATGTACAAACTTTAGCATAAACGCTTAGGGCATGTTTCAGATACTGTACTTAGACATGTTATTCCTTTTGATAATAAAAATGTCGAAGAGATTGATGTTTGTGATGCTTGCCCACTTACAAAGTAACATAGGTTGAAGTTTCCTCATAGTAACATTTATATTGTTTCCATTTTCCAGTTAATTCATGTTGACATATGGGCACCCATAGTAAACCTTCTCTTTCTGGGGGAAAATTCTTTTTAACAGTAGTGGATGATTTTAGTAGGGCCACTTGGACTTATTTGATGACTCATAAGTGTCAATTTTTCAGGTGTTTAGATAGTTTTTAAAGATGGTTGGGACACAATTTCAGAAATCTGTTAAGATAGTCAGAACAGATAATAGGGCAGAATTTTTGAGTAGAGAGTGCCCGAAGTTATTTACAGATTTGGGAATTATCCATCATAGGTCTTGTGTCTATACACCTCAACAGAATGGGAATTTAGAGAGGAAACACAAACATCTATTACAAATAGCTAAAGCTCTCATGTTTCAGGCTTCCTTACCTAAACATTTTTTGGGTGAATCTATTCTTACTACTGCTTACCTCATCAATCGGCTTCCTACTCCACTACTCAAGTGGAAAACCCCTTATGAGATTTTATATGGTTCTCCACCAAAGTATGATCATTTAAATCTTTTGGTTGTTTGTGTTTTGATACCATTGTCAAGCCTCACAAAGATAAGTTTGATTTGAGAATTTCCAAATGTGTTTTCTTGGGGTATAGTTCATGGAAAAAAGGGTACAAGTTGTTTGATCTAACTTCTAGTTCATTTCAGGTTTCTAGAGATATAGTTTTTCATGAAACTACTTATCCTTATAAGTCTTTATCTACTACCCCTATGGATGTTCCACTTCCCTTAGTCTCATCTGATCAATATTCAGATGTTTTGGATTAGTAGTCTTCTATTCCTACCTTCTCTCCTTCCCACACTGATCATTTTTCCCCTGATCTTCCTTCTTGTTCTTCTTTTCCATGTCCCGTTATCCCTACTCCTACTCTGCGTAGGAGTACAAGAGTCACAACTAAACCCGCCTGGTTTACTGATTTTGTCTCTCATGCCACTACAAACCAACTTCTACCTTCTGTTGTTTGTTACTCCAGTTATTCACTTCCTACTTTTCCTTTTATTCCTACTCCCCATCTTTCCTCCACATATATGTCTTTTTTGGCTAATGTTTCTGTTATTCAGGAACCTCAATGTTATAATCAGGGTAAGCTTCATGATCATTGGATAAGGGAAATGCAGCAGGAGTTAGTTGCACTGGAATCCAATAACACTTGGGTGTTGGCTTCTTTACCAGCTCGTAAGAAGACCATTGGTTCTCGATGGGTTTTTAAGGTCAAGCTTAAGCCTGATGGGACTGTTGATCGATATAACGCCAAGTTAGTGGCCAAAGGATATCATCAAGTTAAGGGTGTTGATTTTACTGACAGTTTTTCCCCTGTTGCAAAAACTGCCACTGTCCGTATCTTATTAGTTATAGCTGCTCAATTTTCCTAGCCTATACATCAATTAGATGTCAATAATGCCTTTCTGCATGGGCATATTGATGAGGAAGTATATATGTTACCTCCGGATGGGTATACTAAATCTAGTCCTAATCAAGTTTGCAAGTTAACTCGATCTTTGTATGGTTTGAAGCAAGCCTCCCGTTAGTGGAATTGTGAATTCACTAAGTGTTTGCTTTCTTATGGTTTTCTTCAATTAAGCATGATCACTATTTGTTTATCAAGTCTACTGTTTTTCATTTTGTGGCTCTGCTTATCTATGTGGATGATATTTTGTTGATTGGGCCTTTTGTGGATGTTTTGGCTGATGTTAAGCACTTTTTGAATTCTGCATTTTCTGTTAAGGATCTTGGTCCTGCTAAGTATTTTTTGGGTTTGGAGATTGCTAGGTCTTCCACTGGTTTATATGTGAATCAACGCAAGTATGTGCTTAATCTGTTATCTGATGCACATTTGACTGGTGCTAAACCAGTTTTTACCCCATTACCTAAGGGTCTGAAGTTCTCAGATAATTCTGGTTCCATCTTGGAAGATGTAGGGACATACCATAGGTTGGTTGGTAGATTGTTGTATTTGGGGTTTACTAGACCTGATATTACTTTTGCTGTTCAACAATTAAATCAGTTTGTGAGTGCTCCATGTCAGGATCATTAGGCTACTGCTATGCATCTGTTGAGATACTTAAAAGGCTGCCCTTCTAAGGGTTTGTTTTTTCCTACTTCCTCTGCTTCTTCTGTGTCTGTTAATTCTTCTCCCTATTCTCTTGTTGCTTATTGTGATGTTGATTGGGGTTCGTGTTTGACTACTCGTCATTCTGTCTCGAGTTTTTGAGTCTTTTTGGGCAATTCTTTGGTTTCTTAGAAGACTACAAAACAGGCTACGGTTTCTTGATCCTTAGCTGAAGCTAAGTATCGTAGTATGGCTTCAACAGTGTGTGAGTTGCTATGGATTTCCTATATGTTGAAAGATTTCCAGATTTCCTTTCACTGGCCAATTCCTTTGTGGTGCGATAATCAAGCTGCTCTTCATATTACTGCTAATCCGATGTTTTATGAACATACGAAGCATCTTGATATTGATTGCTATGTTGTTCGTGATTAATACAAGTTGGGTTTCATTGCTCCTGCTCATGTTTCCTCTAAGCATCAATTGGTTGACTTATTTACGAAGGTTTTGGCTGCACCTCTTTTTACTTCCCTTTTGTCTATGTTGGGTTTGGTTGATGTTCACCAACCTCCAACTTGAGGGGGAATGTTAAGATAGTTAGTAGTTAGTTTATGTTGTTTTAATAAATAAAGTGTTGTCGTTTTAGTTTGTATGTAGTAGCTTTGTACTTAGACAGTAAAGTGTTTTAGTTAAACACTTATACAGTAGCTTTGTTGTATATACGATGAAATCTAGCTTTTGTCAACTGTACACTCGATATAATAAAAAGCTAGTCTTATTTACATTCTCTCTCTTTTCTCTCTCGAAACTTATGTACAAGATCATCCAATTCAGCAACTAACTGGGAAAGCACATGCAAGTTCACATTGTTTGAAAAGCTCACGGTTTTAGCTATTTGGTGCAGTCCTCAAGCATAACAGTCATCCTGCCAGTCGAAGAATCACGATAAATGCATCACGAGCTTAAAATTTTATTTTTTATACAAGTTAAAGAACGCAAAGACCTCAAGTAGCTCATTCTAAGTAGTTTAATGCAATTAGATGAGTTGAACCAGGTGATTAAAGAACTTCCAGTGTTATGTTCTCACAAGACCTGCAATGCAGAGACCACAGTAAGACACTGCATATCAAGCATAGAAGAACTAGGGAAAGCACTACGAGGAAGACATGACAACAGATCATCAAGCTTGATCCTTAATGAGTATATGGAAAGCATATTGGAAATGCAAGTGTTTGTTTGCGCTGCAATACCCAGTAAAAGTTTGGATGTAAATGAAGCCGCCTAAACCATTAATTTGTAAGCCAGAAGTGCATATTGTCACGTAAAAATAACAAGCAATATGGCATATGAGAAGCAAAAGAGAAAACTACACAAACTATCAATGAATGATAAATCATAAATCAATGGTGACTTTAAAAACTGTGTGAATTGACTTGGGTTAAAGGTACCTTTGTGTGCCTTTTAAACCAAGTTTCTTTATCTTCTCAAACAGAGGCATAACAGTTTCAGTGACCATATAGATGACAGATAGTGATGCTTAAGGGAGAAGCATTGAAACTTTCAACTTCAGTACTATATAGGAAGGATAAAATATTCGGATGTTCTGACCTGGACAGAAGATGAATAACCTATGATGTTGATGGCAATAACAGAAATAGATAGAAAGGTTGGCAAAAGCTAGTGTGCTGCAAACAGGTACAAATACACTGTAGGAAATCATATATGAAATGATGCAAATATAACATGGCTATATGGATAATAATTGCTGCAAACAACAGAAGTATAAGCCAGTTGAGACAGGACAGAGACATCCATACCTCAGCCTTGAAGAATACAACTTTTTGTTAGAATTTATAATGGGCTCGTAGGTTCACACAAGAAGGAAATTTAGACCACATACAAGTCTAAGTGAGGTTCCATCCTAAAACTAATTGGTTTTAGGATGGAACCTCACTTGGGCTTGTATGTGGAATATTAGCAACTCATGGTGTAAGAATTTGGTCTTATGAAAAAAAAAAGTTCTCTTATTGAATAAACTGAAATTTGCTGGCTATATACTACCTGATTTACTAGCCCACGTTCTAACGTGGTTAACAACAAAAATAACAAACTCATCCCAAATAATAGGGATTATTTAAACAAACAAAGCAACAGAAAATACCCTTAAGACTCGTTCAGCAGTATAACAGCAACATACCAAGTCAACATATCCTCACCTAAACTGAATATTAACAACATTCAGTTTATGACTGGACCTGCGTAAATTCCTAACATGCCTCGTAGCTTTAAGAACTGGTCAAGCTTCAATGGTTTAGTCATGATGTCAGCAACCTGTTCATGAGTCCCACAATGGGTAAGTTGTATAACGCCATCTTCAGTAAGCTCACGAAGGAAATGGAATCTGACATCTATATGCTTGCTCCGACCATGCAGTATCGGATTTTTGGAAAGTTTAATAGCTGAACTACTGTCACAAAATACCTTAGTACACTCACTTTGATTATACTTGAAACTCGTCAAAATTCTTCTTGTCCAAATCACTTGACAAGCACATGAAGCAGCAGCAACAAATTCAGCTTCTGTAGTGGACAAAGTGACGATTGGTTGTTTCTTTGAAGACCAAGAAACTGCTCCCGAACTTAACAAGAAAACATAGCCTGAGGTGCTTCGTCTGTCATCCAAGTCACCAGCATAGTCACTATCCGTGTAAACAACCAGCCTTCCATCTCCTCCCCTCTTATAAAATATCCCAAGCTCACAAGTACCTTTGAGATACCGCAATACTCGTTTAGCTGCCTGCCAATGTAATTCTGTAGGACAATCCATATACCTGCTCAAAAGATTTACTACAAACATAATATCAGCTCGTGTAGCAGTAAGATACAGTAGGCTCCCAATTAATTGCCGATAGATAGTGCTATCCACTCTTGTCCCATTCGCATCTTTCATTAGTTTGCAACCTGGAACAATTGGACTAAGAACTGGATTGCACTTATCCATATCAAATCTTTTGAGTACATCTTGTATATACTTCCGTTGACAAAGAAAAATACCTTCTGGGTGTTGTATAACTTCAATGCCAAGAAAGAACCTCATTTGGCCAAGGTCTGTCATGTCGAACTCGTGCATCATGGATTGTTTAAATTCAGAAAACGTATGCTGAGCATTACCTGTGAAGATTAAGTCGTCAACGTAAAGACAAACAATTAAAATTGTATCCCCTTCTCCAATTTTTATGAACAATGTATGCTCGTATGGACACTTCTCAAATCCTTGCTTAACAAAATATGACTCAATGCGAGTGTACCAAGCACGTGGAGCTTGCTTTAGTCCGTATAAAGCTTTCTTTAACCGATACACTTTGTGTTTAGCATCTTTTCGTTCATAACCTGGAGGTTGTTCAACATTGTTCAACAAAGACTTCTTCATTAAGTTCTTGATGAAGAAACGCGGATTTCACATCGAGTTGAAAAATTGTCCAGTTTTTTTGTGCTGCAAGAGAGACCACAAGTCGAATCGTCTCTAATCGTGCCACTGGTGCAAACACCTCAGTATAATCAACGCCATACTCTTGAGTGTATCCCTTCACAACTAAACGGGCCTTGTGCTTCTCCACCTTCCTTTTTCATTAAGCTTCGTCTTGTAGATCCCATTTGACACCAACCTTTTTTGCACCTGCAGGTAAATTAGTTAATTCCCAGGTATCATTCTTTTCTATTGACGCAATCTCTACATCCATTGCAGCTCTCCATTTGGGATCATGGACAGCCTCCTCGAATAAAATAGGATCAGATTCAGCAAACATGACCAGATGATGCATCTCTTCCGCTTCAGATAAACCTTCACCACTAACATAGTCCTCCATCCAAGTTGGTTGCCGCCTGGGTCGTTGTAGGGATAACAGAGACTCACTAGAATTCAATGGAGTTGAATTATGTGCATCACAAGTAGTTGTAGTCGTTGCACCATCAGCTCCATCTTCATTTTCTCTATCACCGTTGGCTGCATCATTAGTGCCATTGTCATTTTCTCCATCACCATCGGCGGTAGCTAAATGATCGTCATTCAAAACTCCAACATGATCACTCCAATCTAAATCAGTCAAAATATCAGTTTCGTACCTCTTATCCCAATCCCAGTTAGTATCTTCCTCAAACACAACATCTCGACTAATCAAAATTTTCTGAGATATGGGATCGTATAAGCGATACGCTTTGGATTCTTCACAGGTACCAAGGAAAACACAGCGTTTACTTTTATCCTCCAATTTTGCCCTTTTGCAATCAGGAACATGAACATGACATACACACCCAAAAACCTTGAAATGAACTACAGATGGTTTCAAACCACTCCAAGCCTCTTCCGGAGTAATATTCTTTACGGCAAGTGTGGGGCTTCGATTGAGAATATGTACTGTCCAATTTACTGCTTCAGGCCAGAAAGTCTTAGGCATTTTTGCACCAGAGAGCATGCTACGCACCATGTTCATGATAGTGCGATTTTTGCGCTCTGCAACTCCGTTTTGTTGAGGGGTGTATGCAGTTGTAAGTTGTCTCCGAATACCATGTTCACTGCAATAGTTATTAAATGCAAGGGAAGTGAACTCACCACCACGGTCAGTACGAAGGCATTTGATGTTCTCACCAGTTTCCTTTTCAGCACAAGCCATATATTTCTTGAATGTAGTAAACGCTTCAGCTTTTTCAACCAAGAAATAAACCCAGATTTTACGACTAAAATCATCAATAAAACTGATTATGTACCTTTTTCCACCGTTGGATGTGGGAGAGATTGGTCCGCATATGTCAGCATGCACTAGCTCAAGAACCTTAGAGGCTCGCCACATGCTTTTCTTGGGAAAAGAATTTCGCTGTTGTTTCCCTACCAAGCAATCCGTACATACAATGGAAATGGTGTCCATCGTAGGTAGTCCATCCACCATCCCTTTTTGTTGAAGAATTTGCATTCCACTAGAACTCAGATGACCATATCTACGGTGCCAAAGTTGAGCTGGGTTCTCTATTAAAGAATTGAAACAAACTTCCTCTTTCAAGGCAGGTCGAGTGATCAACTTAAACATCCTGTTTGAAGAAATATTAACCTCTAAGATCAACCCCCTGTCTGGATGATAAATTTTACAAGTACCTTGTTGAATAAGTATTGCAAGACCCTTCTCCGCCAACTGACCAATGCTAATTAAATTGTTCTTTAGACCAGGGACATGAAACACATTTGTAATGATATGAACAACTCCATTGATAAGTATTCGCACATTACCTTTGCCAATTACATTCATACTGGAGCCATCTCCCAGCTTCACTATTTCTCTAAAATCACCATCAAAAGAAGAAAAAAACTCTTTCTTACCACACATGTGATTGCTGCACCCTGAATCCAGAAACCATAACTCCTCTTTATTGGCTTCCAAAGCTGTCAGATCCTTCACATATGCCATCAATAACATCTCCTCATTACCTTCCGCATAATTAGCTCTTGTTGTCGTCGCCTTCAATGGACATTCATACTGAAAATGGCCAAGGCTATGACAATTATAACATTCAACAGTGGATTTGTCAAAGCTTCGCCTACCACCACCTCTACCGCGACCCCGAAAGCCACCACGACTCCGACCTCGATTTCCTGATGAATCACCAAAAGTCACCCTTAAAGCTTGTTCGTCTAGAACAGGAGTCTGCATACGTTGTTCATGCACCAGGAGACTACTTTGCAATTCATCGATGGAGAGCATATCAATATCTTTCGATTCTTCAATAGAACAGACAACATAGGCAAATTCTGGTGTCATTGATCGAAGAATCTTCTCTACCACGGCAACATCAGATAAGGTATCACCATGGATTCGAATTTTGTTGACTATGGCTAGAGTTCTTGAAAAATACCCATCAACCGATTCTCCTGATTTCATCTGTAAAGTTTCAAACTCTTTGCGAAGAGCTTGAAGCTGCTGGCGTTTAACCCTTGTAGTGCCCTTATATTTTTTCTTCATGGAATCCCATATCTGTTTAGAAGTATCTTTCTCAAGAATTGTTTCAAGAATGGCACGGTCAATGGCTTGAAACAAGTAGTTCTTTGCTTTGAGATCCTTCAGCCGCATGTCATCTAGGCGTTTTTGTTGAGCTTCAGTCAGCACTTCTCCATTTGTTGGTTCACCAACACCAGTATCCACAACAGTCCAATACTCCTTGGATCGGAGAAAATTCTCCATCAACATACTCCAATGATCATAGTGACCATCGAAACAAGGAATAGCGGGTTGTACATAAGTAGTGTCAGAAGCCATTTTAAGAACCTGACTCTAGCTCTGATACCAAATATTAGCAACTCACAGTGTAAGAATTTGGTCTCATGAGAAAAAAATGTTCTCTTATTGAATAAACTGAAATTTGCTGGCTATATCTTACCTGATTTACTAGCCCACGTTCTAACGTGGTTAACAACAAAAATAACAAACTCATCCCAAAAAATAGGGATTATTTTAACAAACAAAGCAACAGAAAAGACCCTTAAGACTCGTTCAGCAGCATAACAGCAACATACCAAGTCAACACTTTTAATGCTGGCAATGGAAATCTATTCTGAATCATAAAACGTATTTAACACTCGTATGTTAATGCATATGTTGATGTTGACACAAATCGATACAGCAGTGAAAGCTATTGAATCTAAACCACATTGAGTACTTCAAAGGAAATCTGATTGCCGGCTAAATGAAGTTTCAGCATAGAACCTTAAGAGATGCTGCTATCATGCACAGCTAACTTGGTTAATATAGTCAATTTCCAACTAAATACAGAAAATTTCTTGGATTTATTACAACCAAATTCAGAATTATCCTACGCCAGTTCAGAGGAGAGTCACTGACAAGGAAACCAAACTAATTAAAGAGAAGTTAAATAGAACGTCATTAAATTACGAAGATACAGTTATTAACTTTGAACTTGGACTTGTAAAATGTAATCAGCACCGAAGCCCGTGTTCTTACAGTTAGTTATTGGAATCTCCTAAGTACTTATTTTTGTCCAGCTCCATGATTTTACTAATGCTCACTCAAGTAATTACTAATTCCTTTGTATCAATCTTGAAGTAACAGAAATAGCAAGGTTAGGCTCCACTTCGGTGGATGCTTTTTGAGCGTTTCTCGCACTCCCCTCTACATTTTCTGGATCCATGAAAAGGTATAAGTTTTAAATAATGTGATATTAAAAATTCATTTAGGGCCTTGTTTTGGGCCCAAGGCATGTCGTAGAAGTTAAGGGGCTTCAGCTCCCAAAATCACCGTAGCAGATGCGGTAAACTTTCAAGATTCAGCCGGGACTGGCTTGGTCTACCCCGCCAATCAAATCCTTCTTGACTTCAACGCAAGCTAGAACTAGAAGCGGTGGTTATTTTTCTTCCAATTCTTCAAAGTCCAAATTAAACCTACGTGGGTTCAACGGGGCACGGTCTTCGCCTAGACCCAAACTAATCTGTTGAAGTAGTAACGCAGACCATGACCTAGTCATATTTTCCAACTTCAAACACTTCTTCTTTTATACTGCTCAATACTTTGAACATTTAAGTTGAACAACAACTTCCTCCAAACTGAAGCTCTCCAAGGATGTACTCTGATTAATTATTACACTATACCAAAGAATAAGTCTCTAGTGATCACCCATTTATATTCATTCCCACAGCAACCATCCACAGGACAACATTACGTCACCAGTTATGGCTTCTGCTTCTGATATCATTTCCTTAATCCTTCAAGGGTGCAAGTTAGCTCGAGAAGTTGAATCAAGCTTGGCCAACCAGCCGCAGCCTGAGGCACTTGCCAGATCATTGGATGAGATTATCAGGGTTTTTATGGCTGCTAATGATAGACTAATTGTAGCTCAGGAAAATCCCATATGTTCTTATCCTGCAGGCTCCATGCTTCATCAGCAGAAAGAAGGTTTACGGGAAAGCTTAGTTGCAAGTAGCACTTCTTGCACTTCAGTAATGGAGCCCTATCATCTTCATGAGATGAGTAGCTCATCGTCACGCCGGCTGGTGGAAATTACCAGGAACCGAATGTCAGCTAGTGGTGATGTTCAGGCAATGGATACAAGCGAAGCAAGCAGAGGTGCTGCTGCCTCATCATCCTCACAGAGACAACGAAGAAGGTATATTGCCCATAATTCATGACTCTAGCGCTTATAATTTATTGCATAGGTATAGTAACGTAAGACAATCTTAACTTAGAATCATCCTTAGTTGCTTAGCATCACATGATTTTGTCATGCAAGTTATGAAGTCAGCCAGGTACATTAATACACCTAGACATATAGGCTAGAATTAGAATCCTTGAATCCACCCTTCAACCATGCTAAAATGAATAAAGAGAGGCCAGCACGTACAGACATTTACAGACCCGTGATTGATAGGCCTTTTCTAGGTAGCTGCCGGGTTTATTAATTGTTGTTGTTTGACTAATTACTAGGAAAGCCGAACAGCCAACGTTATTAAAGTGGCTTCCTTTATGATCATTTATACTCCATTAGACTTACATCTGAATGAGATTACAATGGTATATGATTGAGTAGTAACGTAATCATTCCATTGATATTTGTTAAGTTGAAATTATGTTTTGTTTGTTAATGATTATGAAAGAGTGAGCATTCATTGATTTTGGAATTTGGATTATTATGATATTTGGAATTCAGAAGCAATAACGAAGAAAAACGAACCCTGAGGGTACCTGCTCCCACAGGAGGAAATACCGAAATCCCACCTGAAGATGGCTTCACTTGGAGGAAGTATGGGCAGAAGGACATTTATGGATCTAAATTTCCCAGGTATATAAATTCATGCATATATGTGTATATTTAGAACAATGATAGAGATATGGCAAACCAAGAGTGTAAGAAGATTAGTTTCTCTTTCATATTTGATTGAAATTGCCGTATGTCCGTTGATTTTTCATGCTACACATGATTCCCTCTTAGAAACAATCAGGTTTTTGACTCGGTATACGGCCAACTGAGGTCGAATTGAAGTCAAAGTAATCACATTTTGACTCCGCATATGAACCCAATAATGCGAATCGTTTATTCATGACCTTGTGCGTTATGATTTGCGGATATTTACATATGATGCGTAAAAGTTAAGACCTTTAATAATTGATTGATAAATTATTTTCAGGGGCTACTACAGGTGCACCCACCAAAAGTTCTACCAATGTCCAGCCAAAAAGCAAGTTCAACGACTTGACGACGACCCCTTCACCTATGAAGTGACATACCGAGGAGGACATACTTGTCACATGTCAGCCACGGCACCAATTATATCATCAGTTCCACAGCCACCACAAGGACCATCAGCTGCAGAAACCACGCAGGAAATTCCCGGGGGAAACTTTCTGGGGAATTGGCTGGAATTCAGTCTTGGAGGTACTAGTAGTAGTGGTGGTATAGTTACAGCTGGAGTTGGCTCCGCTTCATCATCATCTACCATCTTCAACAGATATGGTAGAGAAACAGCTGGTCATGAATATCAATACCCAGTAGCTGATATGGCAGACGCCTTGTTTAACTCTGTCAGTAGCAGTGCTAGCAATAGCATGGAGTTAATCTTCACTACCAGTTCCATGCATCATAAACAAAGAGATCATGAAGCCCCTGACAACAAAAAGTAGAGGAATCTTTGCTTTTTATATACATGTATACCTCGATAGCTATAACTTTGACCAATTAATGTTTGTGTAACTATTCTTTAGTCATTAATTACTTGACAAACAATCAATGTGAATCTTTTTGCACATTCATCAATTTTGCAATTTATCTTTTACCATAAGCGATTAGCTGTATTCTTCATACATATTGATACTTCTCTTTTTCTTCCAATTATTTCTAAAATTGGCACATCTCCTTTAATGTAGCTGCACAAATGTGACTCTAACCATAGAATGAGATCTCTACAATTAGTGCAGTGAGAATGAGGTAAAAAGTGTTAACTTCGTTAAAGTCTAAGTCAATTTATAATAGTTTTTTTTTACATATTTTAATAATTTAATTGAAATATAATTTTAATTTTAATTAAACTATAATTAGAACTAGAACTAATTTTATTTAAACTATAATTAGAATTAGAACTAATTCTAATTAAATAGCAATTAAACCTAACATCTAATATTAATACTTATTTATTAAATATCTCATATTTAATAACAAAGTTTCTTAAACTTTACAATTAATTCCAACATGATTAAAACACATTTTCTCTCTTCAGCCCATTCTTTGTATGTGACTCATTAAGTTCCTAAATATATTGAGAATGGTTATAAATTATAATTTTAAATCATATTTAGAATTAGATAAAATAAATATTTTAATTTATTTTTAATTCTCTAATTAAACAATTTACATTCATAGATCACAATTGACGTCTGGTAATACATCATAACCACTCAAATAATATTTACAAATATCTAAGTGGTTTTGACTAACATTTTCATACATTATTTTTTTATAATTCAATCTTTTCACCATAAATTGTTCCAATTAGACATAGAGCATAAGAATAATGTCTATTCTATTTGATTCTAATTATGTCAGTTCTTCACCATTAACAATTGTTTCAATTAATATGAATTGAAAGTTATTTTCAAAATGTCATTCCACCTTATTCAAGGATTTTTCAAATCAATACTAATTAAGTACAATGCAATATTCTCTCTAATACTTTAAGGTAACGAATCCTATATTGATCACTTAACTATCTCTATATAATTCATACTATATTCAATGACAACTAATTTAGCTATCTTTGACTAAAATATGTCATAAATAGTATCAAAATATATAAATCCTTAAATGAGATATTTTAGTGATCTAAGTTGAAGGATCACTTATACAAATATTACAATGAGAATTTTCATAGATGTATAAGTAATGTTCCAAATGGAATTCTCATATAGGGTCAGTTTAGTAAAATTGTTCTCTAATAAATACCCACGTGTTTGTTTAAGTATCTCTATAATCTAGTTTATAAAATTGACTACTTTCTTCATTAAAAAAAACATAATATGTCATATTCTTTTTACTCTTTATTAATGTTCAATCTCAATCAAATAATGATTAGGAATCAATTAATTGGTTGTAGGGAATAAACCAATAATAAAAGTAAAAACTTTACATGGTTGCTTAGAGGATGACTTTGTTTTGTGTGTTGTTTATAAGAAAAGATGGGGCTTTATGCTAAGTCTGATTGTAGAAGTTGTCGAATCTAAACTCGAGTTTAATTCAAAATCTAATTTTTTAAAAAAATGGAATCAACTTAAAACTCAATCAATTTGAATCAAATTCATTGATTTTGAGTCAAGTCGAATCGAATTAAACTAAATTTCTTTTATCACATCTAATCTCAATATTAAACCCTATTATTCCCTAATTTCACACAATCTACCCCCTCCCCCCTCTCAAAGTGGCATTAAGGACTATCAAGTGGTATCTGGAGACGTGTCGTTAGGCTTATAAAATTAAAGCCTTATTTACTTTCAATTTATTAAACAATTTAGTATAGAGAAAATAAGAGTCGATCCCATAAGGAAAGTTAATTTACTAATCTAGTTTATTAATTTTAATACTTTTAAAAGAAACAATTACATCCTAATAATTTCTCTCATACGAAAGGAATAAAATATAAACATCATTAACACATTAACACCTTTTTTTAACCACATAATTAACATACAACATCAAAACTTAATAAACTTACAACACCTTCTTACAAAAATAAAATCCAAATTTATAATACATGGTTATTTTGAGTACAATACATTTAGTTATATTCATACAACTAAATTTACATAGAAATATAAAAGAAATCCAAAACTAAAACAATTATAATTATGGAAATCTATGAATTACGCTAAGTTAATATGTAAATAAAAAGAGGGGGTTTGGGTGTTTAGAAAGAATCAAGTTAAATCTAGAAATCAAAGAAATAAAACATAAATCTAACCTAATATTTTATTAGTGAACAAGCAAGTTTTAGATTTTAGTGTGGTCATGCAATTTTAACATATATGAGATAACCTGAGACATTTAACAAATTAATTGTAGAAAACCAAACCATCTAGTTTCTACTTGTTCCTTTTTACTTATAGAAATTGAACTATCTTAACATGTCAAGCGTAAAGAAATGCAATTAAAAACTGAAATTTGACGTCAAAATTTTAGTAATTGTATAAATGTTAAATCCATTCGGTAATCAATTTAATTAAAATAATATCCTAGGTAATCAAAACAACATAACTAAACTAGAATTCAACAATTAATCATAAGTTAAAACATGAAAATCATAAACAAGGAGAATTAGGGTTCTGAAAAACTCATTATTGTGCTCCAATTTCAAAAGTCAGACCAGCCCTAAAAGTCTGAAAAGTCCCTCGACCAACCTTAAACCAGCTCAAAACAGGTGGGATTTGATTCCTTTTCACCCCAATCACTCCTCACGATAATTTCTCAGCTTCACCCGCCTTGGAAGGATGACAGAACCTCTCAAAGCTCTCAGCCTTCCCGTGACTTCTTACTTATCCTTTTTTCCTTACTACTACCACCTTTTTATAGGCTCATGAGGCACTCCAAAAGCCCATACATTTCTGAATTATTGATAAGCTTTTGCTGATTATCAAATCTAGTTCAAATGGATTTGGAGATTTCACTTATCTTTCACTGAGATGAAGTCGTTGCTGGACGTGTTATCTTATCTGCATTTTTTTCTCCTCTGGTTCTCTAAGTTTTTGTGTTGTTCACTGGTTCTCCTTTGCGTTGCATTTTTCTTTCTTATCTACTTGTGTTTTGGTCTTGTAGTCTACATCCTCTACTGCTAAGTTTGCTATGCTACGTTTTATTTTCCTTGGAATGGTTATACGTTGTGCTTTGTCCAGCTGCTATCCCCCTTATGTGCTCTCATTTTTCCCTGTTCACTGGCATTTTGTGTGTTTCCTTCTTGGCCGCTTGCATTGTCATTTCTGCGCCCAGTTGCTTGGACTATTATCTTCTGCTTTGTTTTCCTCTTAAGCTGCTGCATTTCTCTTTTGGATTCTTACAATTTGGATTGGGATTTTTCTACTTATGTTGCTTTCTTTGTCTTCCTCTACTTTGTTATGTTGTTTTAGCAAAATAGGGGTGGAAAATATATTATAATTTCTAATGATCAGTATCTGAGCAGGTTTATTAGGTTAGTATTTCCAACGAAATCCTATAGAAAATATCATAATGTATATTTAGGAGCATTATTATCATCATTCAACTAAGAGGGACAAAGCATTAGTAGACCACCTTTTCTTGATGGCAATGATTAGCTTTACTGGCAAACTAGAATGAGATTCTTAGAAATGGTCGAAAGTGTGGACTTATGGGAAATAGTTTATAGTGGCCCCTTTATCCTAACAAAAATTGTAGATAGCAAAAAGGTTCCTAAATTAAAGACAAAATGGGAACCTTTTGATAAGAGATTAGTATTCATTAAATAGTAGGGTCATACATATGCTATTTTATGCTTTAGGAGGAAATGAATTCAATAGGATCTTTATGTGTGAAAAGAATTATAACATTTGGCAGGAATTAGAAATTACTCGTTAAGGGAAAAAATCAAGTTATGGAGAGCAAAGTAAGCATATTAATATATTAATATGAATTATTTCAAATGAATCATGATGAAAGCATCTCTAACAGGTATACTAGATTCATTGATTTTATAAATGCTCGCAAAGGTCTTAGAAAGACCTATATGAATGTTAAATTAGTTAAAAAGTTGCTTAGGTCACTTCCAAAGATGTGAGAAGCTAAAGTGATAGCAATACAGGAAGCCAAGGAACTAACAACACTACTATTGGAAGAACTTATTGGATCTCTCCTCATATATGAAATGATGCTCCAAGAGACACAAGAAGAGATAATGCTTTCAAAGAAAAAGAATTTAGCATTTGAATCCTAAAATTAAAAAAAGAATCAACTGAATGGGAAGAGACATTAACTAGTGAAAACAAAGAAGAAGGCATTGTCTTACTCACTAGAAAATTCAAGAAGTTCTTGAAGAAGAAATTCTTCAAAAGAAAGGAGTTTAAGTAAGGTAAAAATAATATAATACATAAATCCTCTATTATTACTTGCTTTGAATGTAGAAAACTCAGCCATATAAGGTCATAATGTCCTTAACTCAAAGATAATAAGAAGTATAAGAGAAAATATAAAAAGGACAAGAAGAAAGCACTTAAAGCATCAAATTAGGATGACATAAGTGAATCCTAAAGCAAGCATTTGAAAGAAGAGATAGCTCACATGTGCTTTACCACTATAGAGAATGATGAGGTAGCATCTAACCCTAATTCTTGTAATGATAGTAATGTTGATTTGATATACGATGAATTGGTAGAAAGTTTAGAAATTTTGAGTTAGAAAAGGAAGAAATTGTCTTCCAAACTCAAGGAAGCTTAAAAAGAGTTAATGCATGTATAAGTGAGAATGAAAAGATAAAAAGTGAATTACATAGCATTAAAGCATCCAAAAATGTTATTATTGATGACAATCATGACTTAGATGCATCTAGGTGTGAGAATGAAACATTGAAAAAGGAAATTGATGGTATCTTTATCTAAATTTATAAGGGAAGTGAGCAACTTGAAAATAGTTTAGGAGCTCAAAAGAATTCTAATGATAGGCATGGAATTAGATATAAATGTGAAAGCATTTTCAATAGGAAAACCACTTTTTCAAAGGAAAATATTTACATAGTAAAGAACCTTTTCCTAGAATGACATAAGCATGAAGTATCCACATCCAAACACACACATACACATGACACATTCACTAAGTCCCAACCTAAGAGCAAACATCATGCTTTCATATATAGCTCACACCCTAGGGATAGAGTTTAATATTCTAATAAAGCCTTTATTACACCAATAAATTCCTAATGAAATTTGGCATGGGAAGAAGCGAAAAATCCACTACTTTAGTGTTTTTGGTTACAAATGCTATATCTTGAATACTAAAGATAACCAAAAATATTTCAGAAGATCAAACTCAATGATTATAGTCCTATCCATTTCATGTAAGGTTTTATTTTTTCTTTAAACAACTCCATCTTATTGAAGGGTTCTAGGTGAAGAAAAATTATGAAAATTCCCATTATCCTCTCAAAAAGTTTCAAATTTTTCAGTCTCAATTTCTCTACCATAGTCACTCCTAACAGAGACAATAAAAAGTTTCTTTTCATTTTATACACTTTTGACAAATTTAACAAACGTCCCAAAACATTCTTCTTTATCTTCTAAGAATAAGACTCAATTGAATTTATTGAAATCATCAACAATGACAAAAGAATAAAATTTACCACCCAAGCTGGTAACCCTAGTTGGTCCAAACAGATCCATATGTAGTAATTGTAAAAGTCTAGTTGGAAATTACCAAATTTTAAACTTCCGAATGAGCTTTTGATTTGTTTTCCCATTGAGCAAGCACCAAAAATCTTATCTTTCTCAAATTTAACCTTCGGGAGCCCATTTACAAGTTGTTTAGAGTTTAGGTTCAAGATGAGGTCTATGTTTGCATGTCTAAGTCTCCTATGCCAAATTCATACATTATCACTAACAAACATTAGACACTTCATATCTTGGTTAGAAAAATCTTCAAGATTAATTGTATATATGTTTCCTTCTTTTTTCCCAAAAATGTGATACTATTGTCAATCACTCTAGATATACACATATGATATTCCTTTAAAAGACACTTTGTACCCTTTGTCACATAATTGACACACACCTAATAAATTATGCTACAATCTATCCAATAAAAGTAGATTATTAATAATTTGTAGTCTTTCTTACCAATTTTATCAATGCCAATTATCTTACCCTTGGAATTATCTTCAAAGGTGATGAATCCTCCATTTTTGTCTCTCTAAGAGTTGAAAATTAAGATGCATCATCGATCATATGCCTTAAGCATCCACTATTCATATACCATTTGCTCCTCTTCTTCTTAGAGACCTACAAAATAATTCATTTATTGCGTTTTAGGTACCCAAATGAGCTTGGGTCCTTCATTGTTAGTCTCCTTTTCTTCTCAACCCATTTACTTGAGAATTTGTTTGTTGATCTTTGTTTTAAAATATATAATTTATCAATGTATCCATATTTACCACAAAAGTAACATACCATGTCATATGATTTGGTAGTAAAATGATGATTATTATACCTTTGACGTGTGTATGTATTCCTTACTCTTCTATATGTATATTAAGTTATGATAACTTTTTCTTTGGGCAAGTGATTTGAATGATTTTTTTGGATAACAGAAAATATTAGCATAATTGTATGTATAAGACGTGCTTCTTTCATTGTTGTGATGCCTATGTGGAGTTTGAATTTGCATTGTATAGTTGTGCTTAATGTAAGGCCTAGTATGATATGTGTGTGATTGCATGTTATCATGTGTTTTCGAATAGAAGTTATGCCTATTATTTCCTTGAGAGTGTTGAATTATTGATCTAGGTTATGATATATGAGAAAGCATGAGGTTTGCTCCTAATTTGAGTTCTAGTATATGTTTTGTGTATGTTCTTAGATTTATAAGCTTCATGTTCATTTGTCATTGTAGGCATTGATTACTCACCATATAAATGGTCTCTTTTAATAAAAGTGGTTTTAGTGCTGGAAGCATCCTCATGACTATCTCCAATTTCATGCCTATTATTGGAACTCTTTTGGGCTCCTAACATATTTTCTAGTTTCTCATTTCCTTTAGTGAACTTGGACAATGAGTTCTTAAGGGAATCAACTTCCTTTTTCAATTCCTCATTTTCATAGTTTAAAGCGTCTAAGTAGTGATTATTTATTGTAGTTACACCTTTAGAAGTTTTGATGTTATGCAATTCACTTTTTTTTTTCATTTTCACTCATACATACATCTAGATTCTTTTGAGCTTCTTTGAGTTTAGAGGATAACTTATTCTTTTTCATGCTCATGATTTCAAGACTTTCAATAAGTTCATCATATGTCAAATCAATTTCACTATTGTCATTAGAGTTAGAGAGTACCTCATCATTATCTTTTTCCATGAAACACATGTAAGTTGCATCTCCTCTTGAATGTTCACTTTTGGAGTCAATTGTATCATCCTAAATGGAGGCCTTGAGTGCCTTCTTTTTATCATTATCCTTCTTCTCCTTCTTATCATTTCTTTCATATTTGTCACTTTCCCTGAGGAGAGGGCATTAAGACTTCATGTGTTCGAGTTTCCTACATTGAAAATAAATAATACTATTTTTTTGGTTTTGAGTTCATCTTACCTCTATTGTAGTCACTTCTTCTTGAGGATTTCTTTTTCAAGAATTTCTTAAATTTTCTTATGATTAGAGCAATATCTTCTTCATCACTTCTACTAGACAATATGTCTTCCTCGTCATATGATTCTTCCTTTGAGACTTTGAATGGTAAATTATTTTACGTGGAAATGTCGTTTCTTATTGCATCTCTTTGAGTCTCATTTCGTATGTAAGAAGAGATTCAATAAGCTCCTCTAATAGTAGAGTTGTTAGGTCCTTGGCTTCTTGTATGACTATCATTTTAGCTTCTTATGCTTTCGATAATGACCTAAGTAACTTTCTAACCATTTTAACGTTAGCACAAGTCTTACCTAGACCTTTGAGCGCATTGATAATAACAATAAATCTAGCATACATGCAAGAGATGCTTTTATCATGTTTCATTTGGAACAGTTCATATTGATGAGTTGACATTCTAACTTTGCTTTCCTTAACTTGATTTGTTCATTTATGAATAATTTCTAATATATATCGGATTTCGTAAGTTGTTTCACATATAGATACTCTATTAAATTCATTTCTTCCTAATGCACAAAAAAAGATGTAAACAACTTTACTATTTAAGGAGATCAAACTTTTTTCTTGGGGATCCCATTCTTCTTTCAACTTAGGAATTTTTCTATCATTTATAATTCTATTGGGAACATATGCACCATTTGAAACAATTTCCCATAAGAGAGTGAATTTGTGCGTTGGTGCTTCTTTTATCACAAGGTTATTTGCTCCATTAGACTAACAAGCCTTCTTTATGATTTTATGCGTGGGTGCTTTATAAGAGACTGATTTCTTCGTTGGGTAAAAACTGAACATTTCATCGCCAGACATATATGGCGCCGACTAGGGTATGATTGGTCCTCTCTCTCTATTGTTCTTTCCACTCCGATTTAATTTTTGTATGAAATGGTGTGTTGTTGTATTAGGGTTCCGAAAGCACAAATCCAATTTGTTGTACTAAGGTTTCAATTTGGATTTGTGCTTCTAGAAAATTGACTTGTATTGTGCTAAGGTTCCGAAAGCACAAATCCAATTTGTTGTAATAAGGTTTCAAATTAGATTTGTGCTTCCAAAAAATTGACTTGTATTGTGCTAGGAGACTAGGGTTTCAAATTAGATTGTGCTACGGTATGATTTGTTTGTTATTGAAAATGAGGATTGACTTGTATGTGTACATAGCAAATTGAACAGTAAAAACCTTGAATACTCATATGTTTGGTTTTCAGTATGAAATGTAATTCGAATAAAAAAATCAGCGAAACTGAATGCTTGATGGTCGATTCATACTTTGTTTTGTGTTGTATGCAGAATAGATATATCTTGCTAATTACTGAAAAATATGACATTACATAGTCCATAGCCTAAATATTCAATTATGTGATACTTCATCCTGATTTGCAAGGAAGAAACTTCCTCTCTTTCATTTTGTAAAATGCAATGGTAGTTTAGCTAAAATGTTACTATTGGGGATATTATGCTAACATTTTGGAAATTTAATTCTTTATTAGGTGAATTTATGAAAAGAAATCAAAGTAGTGTTTCATTTAAGGTAGTAATTAAATATTTTTATGATGATATTATAACAGGATAACCATTTATGGGCAGAAATAAAGTATATGTAGCTTTCGTTGGGCATGCACCTGGTATATATTTCACATGGGAAGAGTGTTAAGGTGTTGTTAATAGATTCAACTGTGCTATTTATTGTTCTTTTGATAATGTAGTAGAAGCTGGAAGGATATATTCTCAATTTTATGAAGAGAAAGCATTATGTTCAGTAGTAAAATAACTTTAATATATAATATTTGTTATATGTGATAATTTAATTGGAATCAAATATAATTAATATTGATATTTCTATATATAATTCTAATGTTGAATATTAATTGCTCCAATTGTAATGCCTTGACGAAGTTACAGATTTCAAATGCTAAGCCTAACATTGGTCAACATTTTTATAAATGTGATACGAAAGTAAGTAATTCAATTATTGTTTGTAGCAATGCCAACCATATAAATTAATGTTAATCGATATTCAAATTGAAGGTCTCTTGTAGGTACTTGGTATTTGTGAAAGAGATGAAAGTTTTTTTTGTCGTAAAATATGTCAAACAAATTCTATGCGTTAGGGTAAGTGTCTTGTTCGGAAGATATATTGTTGTTCGTAAGAAGTAAGTATGTGTAAAAATTTATTTGCGTAATGCAAATATGTTATAAGTCCTAATTGTGTTTATATCTTTATTTTGTAGGTCTTATGCGATTTCATAGCTTGGTCGTCAGATGTAAGTACAAAAAATGGAGATATTGTAATAGTTAGAAGAGCAAATGTAACAATGTTTATTATGACTCTTTTATCTTTTATTTAATCACCTACCACTTTACTATTCATTTAAGGAAACTTACAAGGTTTTACATTGTAGAAGTAACTGCAGTTATTACAAAATTCCATGTATTAATTATAATTACATTTGTATCATTCATAATTACTTATCCTCTGGTAAATAAAATGAAGAGTTATGTTCTATCTTTGTCAATTGACCATTGTTACTTTTTAAAATATGCATATATTAGAGTAAGAATGAAAAATAGGATACTGAAAGAGCTAACATTCTTGAATATGAAATATATTTGCAAAAGGAGAAATGTATTGAATTCCATATTCAACAATGCTGAAGAGTAACTAACCGAAAAAAGACATCAATCATATGTAAGAACAATAAAGTCAATATCATTTTTAAGCGTAATTACAGAGTAAGATCAAACAAGCAAATAAATTGGTTATAGACATTGACATTATTCTACAAAATGAAAAAATATCAAAAAATGTTGGTTTCTATAAATGGTTCTAACTTCTAAAACTCCAAATTCAAATCCATGCCTCTGTCTTCTAACTTTCTCAAATAGATTGGTGTACAATCAGCTCCAACTCCAAAGGCTTAATCCGGGCACCTCTGTAGTGCTTAATCACTCACACCATCTTTACATGATCAGTAACTAGCAAAAATTTAGAAGTATGATTCATCTTAAAAGAGATGTTATCAAGATCACACACACACAAACACAAAGGAACTGTCACCTATTTTACCAAAAACCTACAGATGAAAAGAGCAAGAAAAACTTTTCATCCAAATGTCATACAAAAACTAGACCATAATCATTCAATAACTTACTTCCATAGCCACTGAGGGCCAAAAAAATCAGTAAATACATTAAACCAGCCATGACTGAAGCAAGACTCTATTCGAAATCGAGAGTAATTTTTCATCAACAAAAAATAATTAAATCTTCCTGCATTCTTGTTTATAAGTATATATACATAATTTGGATCTATCACAAAAGCCATTAAACCTTGTTTTGATTATTCCATTTGTCTAATGATTCAGGATCAGTACATATACATGTTTGAAATTTAGTAGGCAATCTTCCTTCTGCTTTTTTTCATCATTACACATTTTCATATTTCTCACACCAAATTTGGTAATGAAAGTCTCTAAGGTGTAGTCGACATTTAACTTGATCCAACTTTAAGTCGAGATTGGAAAGAGTTAACATTGAATTAGGTAATGAAGTAATACTCACCAACTATGAAGATTTCCTAATAGCAGATCTTTTACCCATTAGTTTGATCCTTCTCCTAGGTTGAGTTGTATTAGCAGGTGTACTTTGGGATGCTTTTGTTGTTGTTGTGTAAGTATTGGGAGGTTGTAACACTTGACATTGACCCTCACCTATCTATGAAGTATAAGCAACCCATTATGTAAATATTGTCATCTCCCTTATAATTACATATAAGTAGTATAAACATGAATTTAAATGACTTAGTGTAAATTAGTATTCCTAGAAACTTCCCCAAATGTTACTTCATATCCTCTACGTGCCTATAAAAACAAAAAGAATTATAATGTTATATAAGTTAGAAAACAACTTAAATTTTATACATAAAGTTAACTAACCATTCTCATCTCTCTTCATAATATAGAAGATGAAGTATTTGATCCTGTAGATACTGATTGTGTCAATCTACTTATTTGATTGCTATGAGTACTAGATGAAGGGGGTTAGTAGATACAGATTTTGGTGGCATTCCTTTTTTTCGCTACATTATACACATTAAAGATAAACATAAAGTTAATAATACTTGATAAATTACAGAACTAAAATATCTACCTTAACAGTTTTAGGTTGTCTTGGAGGTTGATTCTTATTTTTGCATCCTCTTCTATTGTGGCCAATTTCATGGCAATGATGACATCTCATAACTACTCCAACCTTGGTCAATTTGTTAAGATTAGGAGGTTCTTCAGTGTGATCCCTTTTTCTTGCCTTTTCGGTCTTCCAAGCATCTTCTTAATCAGTGGAGGTAATATTGGCTGAAGATTTTCAGTTTTTGGCCAAAACTTAGGACCACTAATGGGTTTTATAGCAAACTGGTAAGTCTTCAAATAAGAATCACGCTTATAACATTGATTCACATAAACTTCGATATCCTCCCTCTGATAAGATATACATTGACAAGTTCATGCTTGCAAGTCAATGATATACTTGTCCACAAAGATACTGACTTCAAATTTTAAATTTCCATTTATCCTAAGCATACAATGTCGTCTTGCATTCCATTGTGCTACCTTTATTTTCTTCCTAACTCTAGGACAAATCTCATACGTGCACTTCATCATCATATCCCTTTTTTCATGCATCCGAGTCATTATAGAAAATCGAATGTCTTCTAACATACTGATTAAGCTTTTGGTACGAACTTCACAAATGAATCCATTAAACGTCTCTAAAATATTGCTATGTACTATTTCATATTTCGGTCTTGTGCTCACAAAGGCCTTCACTAATGTCTCTGGATTCCTACTTTTAAAATCCTTATAAGCCTTCACTAACAAGCTCTTTAACTCCTCCATTACCTCATCGAAATCTTTGCAATTCACTGCTTTCCAAAATAAAGTCCTATATGTGTGCCCTTTATGAAAACTATCCTAGTTTGCATAGATATGACAGACACATTTTCTATGTTCAGCTTCTGGAAACAAGTTGTTTAACGCTTCCACTAAACCTTGTAAAACAAATAGTCACATAAATTAATTAAGTCTTGATCATATAAACAAATGAACATAAGATATATGGATATTTAAAGTTTACATTCTACTAATCGCTTACGAAAGTCCATGAATTTCCACTTATGTGGAGATCTTCAGAAAGAAAGCTCATAATGTTTGGACCCTGTCCTAGCGAGTCACATGCCCAACGTCCTACGTAACATCTGGATGCGTATCCCATAAGGGTGGCGTGCCCACACCAGTCAAACATAAAAAAAATGAACTCATTTCTCCTATTTTAGAACAGATTTTGGGAAACGTTCAATTGGAATTTTAATTTGACTTCTTAAGAACATTTGTTCTCCATTGTCTTAAGTTTCTAATGACACTAAAAACATTCAATTTGGTTAAGAAATCTGAAAGTTATAGCCTAACTATTTTCAGACTATTATTAAATCGAGACTGCATACTATACTCAATTTCCATCTAGAAATTGAAAGTCTTTGAAACTGAATTAAAAATCAAATCCTTAAGATAACTTGTATCTCCATGTCTCTAGTTTAGCTAGAAACAAGAATTATCTCATTTGGAGTTCTACAAATCAAGATATAACCAAAATACTGAAGCATGTTCATTAAAAATATCCAACTCATACTCTTTTAACCGACCCTCTCACTTTGATTCAATCAATCATTTTCAAATTAATGCCAAAAGAATTTTATGAAGAGATATAGGAATATGTTAAGAATACATTGCTTCAAAGATCAGGTCATTTGTAGGTCGGACGACAAAGTTATGGTCAAAAGAGTGAAACATGTTCAGGTTTGGGGGAGGGGGAGGGGGGCCTTGCCGGTCGCGATCCGCGATCCGCGATCCTTTAGTAGAGTTGCGATCGCGACGAACCTGTCTTGGTAAAATGACCATCACTTTCACTAAAAATATCGAATTAAGGTTATTATTAGACCATTTTAAAGAAGACTCCTACACCTACAACTACCATGAAGACCTTAACAATAATTTTAGCCTCTATAAGGGTTAAAATTTCCAATCAATGTAGCTGTCCCGAAAGTCCATCCTATGCAATATCACCAACTTCTAATAATCATATCTCTCAACTCAAATGTCCAAAAATTTCATACTATATATCATTGGAAAGCTAGGAAAATAATCTACAACTTCCAAGAAGACAACTTTGCCCAAATCAGCCTAAATCAATAAAGTATTTTGCCTGAAGTCAAAACACACATTCTCACCCTTATGGAAAACTTGAAAATGAAAATTACAATTTTGGAATATCATCGGAAAAACACAAACATACTTCATTAACATCAAAATATAAGAGTTTTTACAAAGCTTTAGTTGGAATTTTCAGCCACAATACATCAATATCTCAAAACGCCCAAAATACAAAAAAGACACATGAATAGTAATTTGCTCAAAATGCAACTAAAGCCTTGTAGTTACTAATCTAGCTTAAAACACAAAAGATGCAAATTTTGGAGTGATGCCTCAATTCTCTTTCACTCGATCTCTCACTCGTCACCTGGAGATGGGAAGGAATAGGGGTGAGCTTAAAGCTCATGGGTAACAATTTTATGACCAGTAACTAGCAAAACCATTGAAACACTTATTTCCATTACAACAAAAATTCATAATTTAATCACCAAACACATATTTCTCAAATTCTCAACCTAATTCTCAATAATGGAAATCAGGTATGCATCAATCTTGTTAACATATCATGAGCACATAAACACATCTAAATGGTTTAAAAGGTCCATAAATAGAACGAGCTAGCACATTTCCCAAAAAGGGTCCTGTGTAGTCGTTAACGGAACGAACTAATACAATCTCACATAGTAGTTTTGTGTAATCGTAAGCATGTCGCTAGCGGGCAGGCAGGAGAAGCCTTTAGTCAAAGTGCACTTAACATACGGAATGGACCAAACCAAACCCACATAACATATATCTTAATACTTGTAAACTTGTTGCCTAAATGGCACATTTTCAAAACTTGATTTTTCAAGCATAGTATCCTTTCAAAAATCATTTGCACAAACTTTTCATAATTCATCAACACAATATGCTCATACGAAACACATAACGCAATCTCAAAGCATTCAAGAGTCATAAAGTACGTTCATGAAATAGTTGAAATCAATTATTTCCATAATTTAAAAGAAAACATTAATGGCTTATCACTTAGTTATAAAACCGTAACCCACTTTAAAATCCTTGCTTAGGAATTGGCTTAAGGGTGTCTTTCCTCTTGCTCCTCTTGCCTCTCTTGATCCCCTCATTGATTTCCTTTATAAATGACAAAATTCCCATTCAATAGGAATTCAAATTAAAAACCCATAAAGCACATTCACTAAAATTGACTCTAGATTGCTTAAGCCCATACATTTCCTAAACTTCATGAACCAAAACCCTTCCATATATCCGAAGTATAAAAATCAAACTTACCTTGAATCTTCACCAATTTATGAGATTATTGGCTCTAAAGAAAGCTCTTCCCTTCCTCT
>JANIHZ010000210.1:20020186-20030253 GCA_027478365.1 Erythroxylum rufum | reverse complement strand
TTTATTTTATTGATAATTTGTTAATAAATATTATATAAGAGATTAAAATAAATTTAATTAATTAAAAATAATCTATCCTTAAGTTATATCTAATATATAATTAATATTAGTAATAAAAATATAACTATATTACTTTTTGTTTTATTTTGGAAAAAATTGAAATAAAATCAAATGGCCGAATTTTTAGAGATAGAGAGGCAGGCACACGTGGTGGGGTTAGTTGAAAGATGTTTAGAATGGGGTATCATTGTAGGCCAAAAATTAACCTATTCTGCTCCATCCTTCTGTTTGTTCCTCAGCCAATAAACAAATTACCATTAACACATTTGATCAAAATTAATGAAACCTGTGCTTGATTTATGGACCAATTTAATAACGATTTTCAATTTTATTATTAGGTATATGAACTGTGAGCATTATAAATATTTAATTATGGTTATTTGAAACAGTTTTTTTTAATTAATTGAGAATAAAGTAACGTATTATTAAAGTCTGTGCCTAATTTAATTATCACATCCAATTTAAAACTAGTTTAAGTTAAAAATAAAAATATGATTCTGTCTTCCCTCACCTGACATATACTACCTTATAATTACTAATTTTTTTGTAGTTAGTGAAGAATATGGGCTGGAAAGATAATAATATTAATAAGTGTCGAATGATTATTTTTAATTCCGTCAAAACTTAAACAAAAGTAACGAACGGCTTTGATCGAATCATCAAATATTGCTTGATTATTTTACAAGACAGGAGTGGACAAATACAAATTGGTTGTTAGGGTTTGATCTACAGCTACAGCTTCATCTTCGTCTTCAAGAACAAAATGGCAGGACAAGGGTCGGTGTTGAAGTTCCTGAATCCTAGACTTCGTCCTCAAGGTACCGACATCCAGGCCGGCGTATTCTGGGGCGTTGCCGCCGCCTCCACTGCTCTTTGGATCGTTCAGGTTCTACTTTTTCTTCCTCTTTTTTCTTCGCTTTCTCGGTGAAACTTTGTTGTTATTGTACTTTCTGTTTTGTCTTACGTCCTCTCTATCTTTGTCAAAATACTCTCCATTGGGTTGCTGCAAGCATTTGATTTCTTGCCTGATTCCAAAATTTTTCGTTAAATTACTTCTGCTCTGGATATGGACGCTTCTTTTGGATTTAGATCTGCTTTTTAGAACCCGTAATCTCTATTTTGAGAGTTGAAGATTGCATGCCAGCGATAAAAGCTGATTCAATGCAATCAATGAGAAAAGATGTACCTTTTCCACTGCAAATTGAGTGCAATAGAATAACAATAACATTTGATTCCAGATTTTGGATCATTTACTTCTCTTCGTTTGAAAGCTCCTTATTTACTTTGACTGGCTACTGCATCTAAAAGATATGGATTCAATTCTGATTGATTAATTGCAATATGTTTTAGTGCTATCGCCCCACAAAATTGTTGATCACCTGACTTTCTTCTTCAGTTACCTTGTTTATTCTTCACATTTTCATTACGAATTTTGTAATTTGCAACATTAGCAACAGAAAGAAATGTTTTGGAATATGTTTAAAAAAACTGAAGCTTCGCTATTTGCTTTTGCCAGCCTTTTGATTGGATTAGGAGGACCTTTTTTGAGAAAGGAGAATCCGAGGGGAAGTGAACAAGGATGTTGAGTTTCTAAAAGCTTTCTGATCTGCAGCCTTTTCTGATGAGAGACAACTAACAGATATAAATAATGTTGCTTTGGATTCTAGTTTATTTTTGAGGCCTTATTGACGATGACGATTGATGCTTGATCATTCCCATGGTTATCTTGGTTTTGCTTTATCTTTTGTTTCTCCTCTCTCTTTTGTGATTGTGCTTCTGGGCAATTTCTGACAGAACCAAGTAAATAGGGAACATAGGAACCTTATTAGCGTAATAGGATTTCAGTAAGGATAATTCTTTGAGATGAATCATGCTGAATTTTGTCGTCAGCCAGTCACATCTATGGCTATTAAGGGTCAAGGTCTTCATCCATTCGAATGAGTGAATGCATGAGACCCTATTAAGTTGCAGCCTTTGTAGGGGATGGTATGTTTTGCCTTCAAGATTTTAATAGATGTTTGGTGTTCAAACATTATGAATGGGAACAAATCTGATCTGTTCAGACCTCATATGGATCTCTTATAACATCAATCCACTACGTAGGCATATGAATTTTATTGCCAACGATGTTTGGCAGATAATCTAACAGCCATCTCTAAAGCAGTATCTGAATTAGTTTTCACCATCTTGAGCTCCATCACAGCATTTCCTCAACCATTGTACTCTGGTGAGAAGTGTCGCAATAACAGGGTACTTACAGCCATGTACATAAGAAACATGACTAGTATTAAGCATCCCTTTACATCAATAGACGTAGGCGGTTTGACAGTTGGAACTTTTGACATCAGAAACTTGACTTTCTATGCATGAGCGAAAGGCTACAGATTGTGCATGTTATTGTCCAAATAGAACTAACTGGTGTCCACCAAGTACAAGTGAGATTTCAGAAACAATCCTCCGTGTGATACATGCATTATTTATTACCTGAATAAAGCTAGCGTAACATAAGTTTAACCGCAAATGAATGCATCATTTTTCTTCAATACAAAGAGAAATCCGCTTGTGCAACAATGCGATCCATTACTAACTACAAAACGATGGCATCTATAAGTTCATCTGGAATATGAAGCGGTGAATAGCCTTCATGCCTGTGAATCATGGGACAATTCTCTTCAAATCAATTGGATAACTTCATTGATATCAGATGTAGATTTATTCGACAGAAAGATGTATCTGATACCTTAATATCTGATACCTTAATAGATACTAGTTTTTAGGGAGCCAGGACCAGTATGGCTACATAAAGAAATTACAAGAAACAAATCAGCCGCATGAACAGCGCTCCCCAATGGTCAAAATTTCTGATGTGAACAGAACGAGTTATCTCAAGCCTGTTACCCTCTGAACATGGTATCAGATATTTACTGCTACTCATGACAACAAATTCTAAACTGTAACCATGCATATATGAAATTGATAATTTTGCAAGGGACGAATGGAGAAGTATAGAAAGTTATATCGTGCAATTCAGCGTGCCAGGAGCGGAGCTGGACTGACGACGAGAGTTTCGCCAGAAGCGATAGGTGATTCAGTAGTGGCTTGTATCAGTTACATAACACTATGTTCTCTATCAATCGAATATGCTTTTTCCCATTCTCGACCCTCAAGGTATGATCTGCTTGTTACCAAACCAAGCCGTTTCCCCACTGTCCTCTGTATTTGCAACTTTCATTCACAGCTCCGTATGTGCACTCAACATGCTCCCTCGTCAACCTTCATTATCTTGCCTTGAAACCTCAACAACAGCATCACCATCAATCAGAATCAGATGAGCATATATGCAAGCTACCAATTAACACCCATATCCTCCGATGATAATAAAACTACTGGAGTAAGCCGTAACTTGAAGGGTTCAGAGGGGGTTAGAGGAGAAATTGGATCAGATACAAATGAGTGGATATATAAATAAGTTATCATATCTCAATCCAAAAATTTAAGGCATTAGATTATGAGCCCTATCTTTATATATAACTTACTTTATCCATTTTTATCTTTACAACGTGATTATCATCTTTGGTGGGATAAGCATATACAATCATTATTATTTCCCTTGACATCGTTGAGACAATAAACATCGTTTCCAGTTTTTTAAAAAAGCAGCTATAAGCATAACAAAGCAGGGGTTTTGGAGTAGAACATATGTTGAATTGCATTAGCTAGTAAAACGTAAGCAAAAAGAAAAACAAAGAAGCTAGAAATTTAGAACTGGAAGTGAGTGAGAGGATGGAATTGGAGTAGAGAGGAAGAAGGGCATTAGGCATTAACACTTGAGTTTGATTGAATTGGAAACCCAAAAGTCATGCATTTGTCACCTCACCCCCTTCGTCTTTGTCTTGGACGTATCTCATAGTTCAACACACAACGGCCACTTTTTTTTATCATTTACTTTCCTATTTATGATTCTTCAAGCGAACAAAAATATAAAAAAAATTGATACATAAAGCCAATATAGATCGACGAAGTATGAAGTTGAGGAAAGCCCGCAAAAGGGTTGGGGATTCAACCTTATTGAGTCCGAGAAAAGCCCGCAAAAGGGTTGTATTTAAAGACTTGAAAGGTGAAGTGAAGTGAGTGCCCACGTGGCAGGCTGTCTTTCACCTATTCATTTATACGTAATTATAAATGTTTTACATAAATATGTGTTCTTTCTTGTAAGACGTCAGTACTTGATGCTCAAAATTGTGTAGTAAGAAGATAATTCATACAGTTGTGTTGATGTTGGTGTCTCTCTGGTATTTCTATGCGAAGGAGTGACTTTCTTTCTTCTTTTCATGTTTTAATGGAGGGAAGAAGTCCCTCTCTGTCCTAAAAACTCACTTTCCTCTTCTTATAAATCCATCTGCAAATCATAACTCATAATAGGGAAAAGTAGTCGACAGAAATGGCGATGACCATGACAAGTGTTTGTGCGAGGGGAAGTTGTCGCTTTCCATTTTTCCCTTCTCCTCCTCTTCAGGTTTCTCCCCCGCTCACTTTCTTCAATTTTTGGAATTTTTTTCCTTCAATTTTCTAATCTCCTTTCATTATGCCCAGTTATCGATCGCAAAATGTATAAATAGTGGTAACAATAGATGGATAATGAATATGGGCAATCTCGATTTTCATCGTAATCGATTTTCCCTTAACGCCCGTTACTCACAAGCTCAGGATCTTTTCACTTCTCGCCTCCAAGGTCCTCTCTTTTTCCTCCCACTGCTACTTCCTTTCTTTGCAATCACTTGCTTTCAATTACTCATTATTCAATCTTTCGTTTTTTCTTCATTAATTTATACTTAATTATGTCTTGGCGTTTTTTGAGGCTGGAACAGCTTGATTATACATTGACAAACTGTATGACTTCTTCAGCGCATTTTGAACCACTTGTCACCTTTGCACACTTCTGTAAAACAAGTATTAACATTTCTTGTGTAAAGCTGTTCATGTTATATACTCTTAGGTTGCTTTCAGATAGTATTGAAAATTTTCCCAGACTGGTGGAGGATATTGTTCAGACATCCATTAATACCGGCCCAAGGGGAGCCCTAAGGCTATTTCAAGGTCTTCAAGCATTTGTTGGTGTTGGTTCTGAGTGGCTTGCTGATGTTTCCAGGGTAAGCCGCTGGTCCTCTATTAACTTCTTCTTTGTTCCTCTTTTCTTTTTTTCCTTATTCATCTATTCAGTTCTTTTTTCTTTTACACGTGTGGATATATAGATAGATAGATAGGTAGACAGGGGTATATGAAGGATAAGATATCCACTCCTCTGGGAGTAATATTTGATTTGATAAGTTAGGGATGTCTCCTTGGGAAGCATTCTAGTGATTTGGTTCAAGTTCTTGTTCAATCTTCTTTTTATGGCTTTTTCAATCTCGATTTTTCTCACCATAGTTCCTCTCTATACTTCGAATCTATTCTTACAGTCAACAAGATCTTCCACTGAAATACCAACCCAACTGCAGCTTGGATTACTTTCACCCTTATATTTGAGGAGATTGTTTGAGCGCATGGGGGCAACATATATTAAATTGGGCCAGGTAACTCTTAGCTTCTTTCTATGAATTATAATGAACTGATTGCTAATTTTCTTGGGTAAATTGAATTTTGATATGTATGTTTGCATTCCTCCTTCCATTTTTCCCTTATGTTGCTGTAACCACTCGATTTTCACGCTGGGTTCTTCTTCACTTGGCCTTTTTTTTATGATGGAAGTTTGTCCCTAATGGCTTGTTTTCTGCCAGTTTATAGCATCTGCACCAACATTATTCCCTCCTGAATACGTTGAAGAATTTCAGAACTGTTTTGATAGAACTCCTGCAGTTCCATTTCAAGAAATTGAGGCAATTTTGCGTGAGGAATTAGGGAGACCAATAGACAGTGTATTTGAATATGTGGACCCAGCACCAATTGCGTCAGCCTCAATAGCTCAGGTCTGCTCCCAGGACCTTTCTCTTTTGTTCTCTCACTTATTTAACATTTACCCTTATTTATGATCCTTGATACATATGATTAGAACGTTAGAAGTTCTGTCCTAGGTTCATGCTGCAAGGCTTAAAGGCTCCCAAGAAGATGTAGTAATAAAGGTTTTGAAACCTGGGATAGAAGATGTATTGGTGGCAGATCTGAACTTTGTGTACATTGTTGCTCGCTTATTGGAGTTCTTGAATCCTGAACTTAGTCGTGCATCACTGGTATAGTGTTAAATTGATCCTTTGTGAAATTGAGAACTTGCATTTCTTTTTTCTTTTTTTGATTAAAACCTTCTTCATTTTATTGGGTTGCTTCTTTCTATTCCTAAGTTTGCATGCCTAATGTTATGCAAATAACGCAGAATTTTTTACTATTGGCTATGTGTCCCCTTCTGCAGGTTGGCATTGTGAATGACATAAGGGAATCCATGCTAGAAGAAGTTGACTTTAATAAGGAGGCAGTAAACATCCAGTCCTTTAAGAGATATTTGGTAGCGATGGGACTTACAAGACAGGCTACTGCTCCAAATGTGTATCAGCATTGCAGCACGAGACGAATCCTGACAATGGAGAGGCTCTATGGAGTTCCTCTTACTGACCTAGACTCTATTAGTTCACTTGTTTCTAGTCCTGAGACCACTCTAATAACTGCCCTTAATGTCTGGTAGAATGTTTTTAATCCACTTACTTTTAGTTTTTCTATATTTCCTATTGATTAAAATTTCAAAAACTTAATCTGTTGAAATAGAACTTAAATGCAGGTTTGGTAGTTTGCTTGCTTGTGAAACTTTTCATGCAGATGTACATGCAGGAAACTTGTGGTTATTACGTGATGGTCGCATTGGATTTCTTGATTTTGGTAACTGTTTCCTTTCCTAGATGTGCAATTTGAATCTTTGCTATATGAAGGCAATTTTAGTGCCTGCATGATTATAAACTGTTGTCTAAGTTCACAATGAACACATTGCTACTAAATTTCTGATAAGAACGATAGGCTAGAGGTCTCTACGGCTTCTTTGGGGTTGAAATGTGTCTACATCCAATATCAGAGTCTGATGTCAGATATGATCTGTAATGCAAATAAAATGCAAATCCTTCTGCAGGAATTGTTGGACGAATATCTCCTAAAACTTGGGCTGCTATGGAAGTATTTCTTGCATCTATTGCAACTGAAGAATATGAGTCAATGGCATCTGCCTTGGTTGAAATGGGTGCTACAAACAAGGATGTTGATGCTAGGGCTTTCGCGAGAGACTTGGAAAAAATATTTTCATCAATACAAGTGAGCTCTGTCACTGGGACACAGTTACTTTTGTAGCAACCTAGATATGTCGTATCTATTGATTTGGGATTATCTGGATGCTACCTAAGAATATCTTTTTTCATTGTGACGCAGGAGTTGGACAGTGAAATTGTTGTTGCAACAGCTCAAAACGAGAATACGAATGCAGCTGCTGTCTCAGCCAATATAGTTGTTGATGAGAAACAGATGAATGCTCTTTTTCTCGATGTTGTAAGTTCAATCTGCGTTACTTGTTTTGATTAAATGATGATAGGTTCAAACAATTTGTGAAATAATGTTGCTTGAAAAAATCTCAAATTACTCAACCAATAAATCACAGGTCCAATGGGTACTATATTAGGAATGCATCTGTTTGAAAGGGTTAGAATGTGTGTTTTGGACGTACGTCTCGCAAAAATCATATTCATTGATAATGGTTATTGCTTGAACAAAATTGAAATTAGTCGATTATTGTAGAAGAGAAGGGTCTGAAAAGAAACCCCTTTGAGTGGTTAACTTTCTTTTATCCAATCAAGGATATTTTTCAAGTATTAATTGTTCCTTTATTATGTTTTCTGGCTGTGCCAACAGATTCGTGTTAGTGAATCTTATGGACTCAGATTTCCGAGGGAGTTCGCACTTCTGATGAAACAGCTTCTGTATTTTGATCGCTATACTCGATTGCTGGCCCCTAACTTGAATATGCTTCGAGATCAGAGGATTTCCATTGTCTCTAATCGAAGAAACAACTACAGAGAGAACGTCCTATGAATCTTTTTCGTGTAAATCCGGGCAGATTTTAGTTTATTACATTTTTAAACGTTTCTTTTTGTCAATAAGAAGATAGAGTATTGTGTATAGTACAACAGACCTACTCAAAAGTAGAGTTTCACAGAATTGTAGTAGCAATAAGAAATGGGAATATACTCCCCATAATCGATGATATTAAACTTTAAGGCATAGAGTTTTATGGAGTGGTGATAATACTTGTTATATATTTCGTATCAGATGTCCACATCATGTGGAGCGTGATCTTATTAAGGTGACTTGCTTTGTTCGCTAGATCAATTCATGCAGGTTGATGTATTTGCAGACATGCAGAATTCTTGTACTTATAAGATCAATTGTCGATTTCTTATAAAACAAT
Source organism: Erythroxylum rufum (assembly GCA_027478365.1). Taxonomy (NCBI): domain Eukaryota; kingdom Viridiplantae; phylum Streptophyta; class Magnoliopsida; order Malpighiales; family Erythroxylaceae; genus Erythroxylum; species Erythroxylum rufum. Next base: position 20,021,759 of record JANIHZ010000210.1, on the reverse strand, counting down.
GTCAGATATAAAGTGCATAAGGTGGGTGGTAGTTAAAATTAAAAGCTCAAGGTCACTCTCCCATGTTTTCAAGTCTCAGGTCTTAGGTATGGAAGACTCGTGATAAAAAAGGGGAACCTTGTTACAGCAGACGAGACAGACGAAATGTGTTAGGATGGACTTCTTAATCACCACCTACGGGTTGTGACTTGTGAAGAACTCAGCACGTGGGCCTTCTAACTTTAAGATTGTTTAATTATTGTCAAAATTTTATCCATCCGCATTCTCTATAGAACTTTGCTAGCTTGATAAGTGCATCTGTCAACGATCAGTCATTTTGAGGATAAAGAAAGGGTTTCTGTTTTGACTGGCTATCAACGGTCGTGACGCTCTTAGCTCTGTGGAATTTCACCAGAGGGAAGGAAAGTAGATTTTTAATGGTACTGTAGACAACAAACACTAGCATTAAAAAAAGCCTATAAATACCATAGTATCATTGTGAAATCTTCACCTTTTTTTGAGAATCATACGAAAACTTTCCATCGTTCTAACTTTTTCTCCAAAGTTTAGTACATTTCTCATGAGTGTGATTTTTTGTCAAGTTAGCATATCTCAATTCGATAGCTTGAGTTGTAATACTAGTGTCTCTGGTTGACAGTCAACTCTATCGTATCATAATTCCTCGTGCTGGAATAGGTTAGGCAACTTTAAAAGAATAAAGATAGATTTCATGCTTCATTCTAGATTTCATACTTCATTCCTTCGTGTATTAATATTAGGAGCTCACTCCCTTCGAAGAGGGCTTACTTTGTCAAGCTCGATGATATTAATTAGTGATTACTATGATAGCATTAAGTGTAAGATGAGACTCCCACTAATTACTTTCTACCTTCAAATACTAGAAAATATGTTTGGCAATAAATTAACTACTATCCACTCTTGGTGTCTTATCTTCTCCTTCGAAGTAGCCTGTCATTTAGAAAATATTTAATTGACAATATGTCTATTTAGGTTTACACAACAAATTCTTTCTAAGAAAAATTTCAGGTTGGCATAGTTTATATGTCATAATTGGAATGAGTCTCAAGAAACCACCAAAGTGAACATATGGAAGGTAAAATCTCCTCATGTTCCCATCTTTAGAGGATAAGAGTGGCTGGGGCTTTATTCAAGTCTAAGAGGAGGCGAATTCACGCTTCAATGTAAGACAAAACTCTAATATTGTTTTGGCTTCTCGTGCACAATCCTACAAAGGAGTTGTTATATATTATAGGAAGATCTTTGTCATAAGTTATTAGAGAAATATCTTTTGTTAGAGGCCGAGATTACCAATCAGCAAGCCTGTACGCTAGTTTACCATATATTCATTAACCTAAAATAGATTGTTAAGAGACAGATATATTTTTTCCAATTTGGGTTCCACGTCGGGTCATGGGCTATAATCAACTAGCATGCCTTCACGCGTGGGCCACATCTGATATATCAGCTGCAAAGGGGGGCGCCTCACCTAAAGCAGCGCACAGTCCTCTTTTATTCCCTTTTCAGTCTTTGTACAGTGTTCTTTTTGCTGTACCGCGTTTTTCTTGTTGGCTGT
>JANIHZ010000210.1:19914338-19925209 GCA_027478365.1 Erythroxylum rufum | reverse complement strand
TCCCCTCTGTTCACGGCTACACATGGTCGCTTGTCGGACATGTGTAGTACGTCCTGTTAGGATCACTCAAACCATCCGTTATGTGATTTTGTGCTGTTGTATGATATTCGTTGACTTTGTAAATTGTTTGAAGTGTTATATTTTGTGAAGAGTTTTGAAATTTGAAAATGCTTTTCTGAATGTGCCATTGTATGAAAAATGAATGAATGAAAAATGGTTTTTGCTTATTTCTCGTTTATTAAGTTATTACCCACGGAGCCGTCGAGCTCACCCCCCATTTTTCCCTCCTCAGGTAGCGAGCGAGAAACCGAGTTACTCCGATGCATTATGTTTTTGAAGTCTTATTTTGAAAACAAAGCTTTATATGGCATTTGAGATAAAGTGACTTTCCTTGTATTTAGTTTTTGATACTTTCGATGTATTCGGGCTAAATGCCCTCTGAAGCTTTGTAATCACTATGTTTTCATGTAAATGTAAAAGAATTGAAGTTGAAATGTATCTTGTGTTTATTTTCATGAAAATGTAATAGTATTTGGTTGGAAATTGAAAAAAAAAGCGAAATCGGAAGTTGCTGTCCTTTTTAGTTGATGTTTGGGATAATTGGCTTGGTTTAGTAGATGGATGATTGTGAGAATGTAGAAGATTGAAGTGATTTTTGTGCAGGTATTGAAGTTGGGTTGGAAATTGAAGTTTTGGATTCTAAATGTATCTTTTGTATGTATTCAAAAATGTATCGTTGTATGGTTGAGAATGACAAAAAGGAAGAATAGGATTGTATGGCTTTATGGATTGAAATGTTTAGAATCTTAGGAGTGTGTTGCTGCCATTGAAGATTGAGTTTTTATGCAGGTTATTGAATGAAATTGAAGATTTGGCTAGATACACTTTTAGGGGAGGTGCTGTCAAATTTTTCATAAATTTGGCAGCAACTTCGCTTGGGTTTTTAACCTCCTAAATGGTTGAATTAGACTAAGAGGTCTTCTGGAAGTTTGTAGAACATGTTAAGATCTTTAAAATGGTATAAAATGGGTCGTTTTTAGACTTAGGATGAAAGAGTTATAAGAGTTGCAAGGTTTCAGCTGCTGTTGGTATTTGTTAAAAAAATTGTGCAGTAACTTTGGATGAATTTTGCACCCTCTTAGAGATTGATCTGGGATTTACTTTCTTCATAGAAAATGTAGCTTATCTTTTCCTCTTACTATTTGAGGTAAGATAGGAAGTTATTGGAGTCAAAAATAAAAAGTTATGAAGCTGATATGATGACAGTCACTGTTCATTTGGTAAAAATTTGCTGTTCCATTGGTAACCATTTAGGCAGCAGCTTTAGGGGTGTTTTTCCCCTTTCAAATGATTGAATTGATCTTTACTCCCTTCTTGAAAGATGTAGATAATCTTTTTATCTTTCCATAGAGGTATAATGTGTCATGTTTAGAGTTAGGAGTAAGAAGTTATGGGCATTGGAAGATTGCTGCCACTGTTCTCGAGTACTGTTCATTTGGTCATTTGTGGCAGCAACTTCAAACAAAGTTTTACCCCTTTTAATGTTTGAATTGAGTCTTGCTCTCTTCATGGAAGTTTTAAAGCATCTTCTTATATCGCCATCGAGGTAAAATACGACATGTTTTGATTATTGTACCAAAAGATATGATTTTTCCAACTTTTGATTTTGTTTAGGAGATGTTCTTGGGTTGAAACTTTCAACAACTTTGAACCTCCTTAATGGCCAAATTTAGGTTTTACTTTCTATTTGAGTGTTGTAGAGTTTTCGTTCAGTCTCTTGACACTAAGTTTGCACATTTTCGAGTTCTAAGCTCAAGTTATGACATTTTGAAATTCTATGTTTGTAAAGCGATAAAGATCACTCTTTAGCTTATAACTTATTCGTTTGATCTCCGTTTGACTCAGTTTTTGAAGCGTTAGTTTTCAAACAATTTTTCCTACCTTTTTATGCAAATTTGAGAGCTTTCGGGATTAAGTTAAATTCTTGGATTCAATCAAAGTGAAGAAATTGGATGGAAGTCCGAATGACTAATTTTTTATTCCAATTAGTCTAGAGTCATGGAATTTTTTTTTATTGAGCTTGGGCCTTAAAGTAAATCATTTTTTTTATTGTCAGAAATTAGGATGAATCCTACAAGATTTATTCTGAGGACTTTAATTGAGTTAATAATTATATATAAGTATGAGGGTTTCGGATTAAGTAGTTGGGTTCCTGATACGGGATCCAACAGATATGGTATCAGAGCGCCAGTATTAGGATCTTACTTGGGCTTTATGTTTGTTTAGATTGAATTTAGGAGAATGTGCTAAGTGATTGTTTGATTTAGATGACGAGAATGATGATTTGTGTATAAGTTACACACATAAGAAACTGTTAAGAGTTTCAGTTGATAGAAGTAGTAGGAAGAAGAATGATTTGTCAGAAAGTGAACGTAGGCAAGATTGTTGATACTTGCTTGAATTGATAAAGATGCGAAACTAATTGCATGAAGTGATTGAAAAAGGAAATGGAGACAAGTAGGATTAAGGTCTACAATTAGGAAATAAGGAAGACACAAAATTGCTATGATCTTAAGTTTCTTAAAACCTAAGTGGTTGCTTGATGAATTTGACAAAGAGTTATGATAGAATCAATGGCAAATATATATATGTAAGATGTAATGTGACGGATAGTGGGAAGATAAGCTGAATGATAGTGATAATTGTGCAAGTCCAGGAAGGTTAAATTGATCGTTAGTGTGAGTATCTATATGATGTTTCATCATCATATACAAGTGAGCGTGCATTATTTTTTTTCATGAACCATATGCATTGTTTGAATGAGCACCTTGCATTGTTTTTTCATGATGTCCGAGTGCGGATCCCGCAAGGGTAGCATGCTAGAACGATCGAACTCTCGAAAACTCAGTACAAAATTTGCAAATATTTTTCAGGCTCGGAATAGTATCCCGTTAGAAAAACGGGAGTATACCTACTACATTCAAGTAAGAGATAGAGGTCAGGATCTATTAGCGTCTACATTGTATTTCTTTATTTTCGTATTGAACTGTATATTTCGCAAATTTGTATCAAATTATGTACTCATAAGTATGGTACAATGTGTATATGAATGATCTTGTAATGTAAAGACATTATGACTAAAATATTTTGTATGTGAATTTGGGCCCAAAGTGACTAGTGAAATTATGATGAGTTATGTATTGGTTGTAACTTTGTGTTTGAAAATGTTTATGAGTAAAATGAGTCTGAATTTGATTACTAATTTCCGCGTACGTGTATGATAAATGTAAAAAAAAATGTATTGTGTTTTTAAGTAGTTGACTGTTCTAGCATGCCACCCTTGCGGGGCACAGATTCGGATATCACTCAAAATATCGGATACGTGTCTCGAGAAGATGGGGTGCTACAACTTATGTATCTACTTTATGCATAACATTATTTAACATGCAACCTCCTCCTTTTAACTTATTATTCTTAACGTTCAACCTTTTATTGTTAGCATTTAATTCATTATTAATAGATTTGACCATTTCAATTAAATCCTCATCCACCCATATTAAAAATTAACATCCCTTCCTATAAGCATATAATGACATAAATTATTCATGTTAAAATAACAACTACTTAATAATCAATAACTTGCGTATGTTATTATTAGGGCATCTCTAAACTCTTCTTCGATGATTTTCATTGATACGAGAATTCATTATAAGACTTCAACTTCTACGTCGAACTTGTTCATCATATTATTCTTGATAGGTAATGAAAAAAGATCCAAATACTACTCAAGACATGAAGAACTCTTAAGATTGAGACACGCATGGAGGCGTAGCATACGTGGCAGGCAACTGTTGCTTTTCTCTCCGCTTCATTAAATAAATAAAAACATGTATTTCTCATAAAATAAAGAACAAAAGGAAAATGAAAAGAAAAGGAAGAAATTCATTTCAGCCCCCGGCTTTGATCAAGAAGAGTTTGGATTGGAATCGAGAGACAAGAGGATGAAGATATTTCATGTGCCTTGCTTGGACGACAACTATGCCTACTTGTGAGTCTAATTTTCCTACTTCCTCTTCTCTTGTAGCATGCGCAAACATAGAGTTTGGGTTTAGCGGTTCATAATTGACAAACAATCCTCAGGATCATCGACGAGGACACTAAAGAAGCCGCAGTGGTGGATCCGGTGGAGCCCGACAAGATTCTCAAGGTTGCTAATGAACACGGCGTCCATCTCAAGTTCGTTCTTACGACTCACCATCACTGGTTAGTTTCTATCTTTTCATTTACTTTGTTTGTTAGAGACTACAACTTTGTCAGAACGATTAAATGCGTTCCCAGAGATGTATTAATTGTTCGTAGGGATCACGCTGGAGGAAACGAAAAGATGAAGCAGCTGGTGCCTGCGATCAAGGTGTATGGTGGTTCGCTAGACAAAGTCAAGGCTTGCACTAATCAAGTTGAGAATGGCGATAAGTGGTCGCTTGGGGCTCATGTTAATATTTTGGCTCTTCACACACCATGGTAACCGAACTGTCTTCTTCTAGAATCTATCATGCCCCTTACAAATACCAAGTTATTCTCCATTTCTGGTCGTCTGGTAACGTGTGGAGCTCAATCTTGAATTCAGTAATAGTTATAAAACACACCTTTCTGCTTTAAAATAATTTTCTTACTCTTTTGTTTCTCTGATTTCCTCAATCAGTCACACCAATGGTCACATAAGTTATTATGTGACTGGCAAGGAGACCGAGGACCCTGCTGTTTTCACTGGGGACACATTGGTATGTCCAAAGATGGATTCTTTTTCTCTTAATCTGTATGCAACTATTGGACTTTGAAATTTTATCTATTTTATAATTTTTTATTTTTGGCAAAACAAACCTTTCTTTCGTTCACCACTGCAGTCATCTATACTTTCTTTTGGTATTATCAAAAAGTTAGGTTTCTGTTGTTTTACTAGTGCTGCAGTTGCTAGGCCTTAAATCAATTGGAATTCAGATGCTTATTATAATGTTGAAGTGGTATAATTGCAATTGCGATTGTATTGTGATTACAATTCCAACTCTAGTTCCAACTCTATGATCCATACGCACCCCAAAATTTTTTTTATTTGAGCAGTCTTCATGCTTGAAGTTGTTCATCTGAATTATCCTCTTTGTTAGTAAAGTATGGTTCTAATATGGTAGCTTCATTTGGTATTGTGTAGTTCATTGCAGGCTGTGGGAGGTTTTTTGAAGGCACGGCAGAACAGATGTATCAGTCACTTTGTGTAACATTGGGTTCATTGCCAAAGCCAACCCAAGTTTACTGCGGTCATGAGGTAAAGATCCCTCATAGCAATATCTCTTGCGAGTTGAGGACTCCTTCCTCATCCTCAAATTCAACTGAATAAGTTCCAAGTTTCTACCACATCCAATGGACTGAAATACTTGAAAGCACTTTCCCAACTGGATTCATCCAGTGGAACTTCTACTGATAAGGTTTAAAAGATATGATGGTTGAAGATACTTTTATTTGAAAGGAGGTCGTGTGAGACCAGTTGTAAGCAGAGATGCAATTTCCTCTGTACTTCAGAGCAAGCATGAAGTTTATTCCCTTGTACATTATGGCATATTTATGTTTGATGGGCACTGTTTTCTTGTCTGGGTGGTGGTGAGCACTATATCTGCTATTGTAACTTCATATTGTTGGGCTATGCAATTTGGCAACAGCAGCAAGCATGTAAATGATCATTGACATAAATATCTTTTTCTTTTACGAAGTTGTCTTTCCAGCACTGGATAGATCATTGCAGAAAGAAATCGGATCATGTTCAAATTTCTCAACTCTGTCTTGATTTTGCTACACCTAGTTCTGTTTTATTTTCTTCTCTGGGCCTTGCTTTTTTTCTTTCACAAGTCAGCTAAATTTTTGGTGGTTATGTTTTTCCAGTACACAGTCAAGAACTTGCAGTTTGCACTGACTGTTGAACCAGACAATTTAAAGACCGAGCAGAAGCTGTCATGGGCTCAGCAACAACGCCAGGCAGGCCTCCCAACAATTCCCTCGACTATTGAGGAAGAAATGGAGACGAATCCATTTATGCGTGTGGAGCTTCGCGATGTGCAGGTTCCTTTTTTACTATCGCTAGATTTATATGTTACTTGTTTTAGGTAAGATGTTTAATGTACATCTTTGATGGTTTAGGAGACATACTCATTGGACACTTCATGGCTTAGTTGTATTTTGATTTTTGCTCTTCAGCACTTTCCCTACTGTTAAGCATACATCTGGCTTAGTCACGCAAACCTTCTCATGTGAAACTTGTCTCGTTGACAGGCCAAGGTTGGCTGCAAGTCGCCCGTTGAAGCTATTCAAAAGATAAGGCAGTTGAAGGACAATTGGAGAGGCTAAATTCAAATGATGACGTTTTCTAGCTCTTTACCACCAAAACTAAAAGTCTTTGTTTAAGAATGTGAAACTTTTTTAAGTGTATGTTCTGTTTCCGCTTGGCTCTCATGTGAAACTTTGTTTGTCGGTCTTGACTCGAGTGAAATGGGTTGATATGGTATGCCGAGTCACTTTAGCTGATTTATATAATAAGTTCAACTTAATCCAAGCCTTTTTTTTTTTTTTCAAATGAACGCTTAATTCGGGTATTTACTTGAGGAAAAAAATAAATTGGAGTTGTTATTAATAATAACAAAATTTTGGTTTTTCATACCATTCACATTTTTTATGCTGTGAAAGCTAGAAAGTTGCACTATAACTAATTACTTAAGGTATAAAACGTGAGTTTGGAAAAGAGAATATCAGAAATAATTAAAACATTCAAGTCTCAAACACAAAAATATAGTTGCTATACCAAATTTGTTAATCCACACCTCGTTGTGTTATTGTTTTAGTTGCTCCTTGTTAAGATATATGTTATATATCTTATTATTTACTTTTAATTTTTTTGATAATTAGATCTCCAAGATAATGTAGTTTCAAATTCAAATTAAAATAACGTATAAGATACGTTAGATTTGATTGGGTAAAGCTAGCTGGACCATGAGTTAAGAACTATTGTTTTGGTGTAATTAAATAAAAATTCTTGTTTGACTTGGATAAAAATTCAATCTTGTAAAAGATATGGATGTGTATCACGTGACTAAAGGGAGTACTGAATGAAGAACTGTGCCAAGTGAAGACTCCTTGTATGATGAGATGATCTAGCTTGTGCATGTCCCACGGCTACGTAATGTTCATGTTCTTTTTGTTAATAGTCGCAAAATGTGGGTGAGTGGCAATCTTCTAATTGATTTCTTCATGCAACCAAGTCTTTGTTCTTTGATGGGATTATCTCATGTTGGCTACGGTTATTGATGGTATTAGACGCAGTTGATTGTGAGTGGGTGCTGTGTTTTTGGTTGATTGCGCAATTTTTTGCAGCTAGGTATTCTTCCATCCTTAAACGACAATTGAGGGTTGTTTTGGGTAATTTTGTGGCTGTCATTTTTTTGATGTTGGTGTGTGAAAATTCTAAAAGTTTTCGTGACTTTGTAGCTGCTATCTTTGTTGTTGGTTTGGTGCGAAAAACTTTAGTAGTTGTCGTGGTTGTTACAGCCCTTCGTGTATGACGTTTCGATGAAGAAACGTTTGTTGATTTTAGACGTTTTGTGGATGTTGTGTGTGGGATTTTCACTGACGATATTGAAGCCTCATAGCATATTTTTCGATGGACAACTTCCCTTTCTTTCGTTAACGAAGCGACATATTTAGGGGTGATGTTTTTTATCTTAAGTGTTGTTTTTGTTTATGTTAGTTATTGTGTAATCATTTGAGTTGTTTATTTCGTATCGTTATCATTAAAAATTGTTAAGAAAATCCTTTGTTAAAGTTAGTACGAGGCGGTCGTACTATTAGGTGTGAAATAGTTTCACGGGTTGTGAGGACGAGAGATAGTTTCAAAGGTTAAGTAGTGTCAGGTTAGTAAAGCCTTGTATAAAACTATTGTCGTTAGTGAAATTATTAAGCTGGGTAAGGGCCCCGCAGACGTAGGGAGAGTGTATCGAGCTGCGTTACCAAATTTCGAATGTTGATCTATTAATTTCATATTTAATTTTCTATTTTCATTTGTGTTGAAAAATTAACAGTTATTGATACAGTTGCTTTATATCTAGTAACCAACAGATACAGTTACAAGCAACTGCAGCATAACTAAGTTTTTGCGGAACTAGGCCCTTCGGGATTTACAATTGGTATTAGAGAGGGTCACCGAATTAGAACTTGGTACATCAAGTTGGTGCAGATTCGTGATTTGTAATTATGGCTATAAGAGAATGAGCATCAATCATCAGGTCACCGTTGTTAGATGGTTCAAATTATCCTATGTGGAAATCACAGATGAGAGTATTCATTCAGGTACAAGGAACAAAAGCATGGAACTTAGTTTTAAATGGCTGGACACATCCAATGACAACTGATAAAAAGGGAGAAGCAGTGCTTAAAGATGTATCTGAGTGGACAAGGGCATAAGAAGACAGAGCGCTTGGAAATTCTTAAGCCTTGCACACCATCTCTAGTGCAGTTCAACTTATGAATTGGTGAAAGAAGTGTGGGACACTTTGCAGATTATACATGAAGGATTGAAATTTGTGATAGCCTTAAAACTTCAGATATTGGTTGTAAGATTTGAAGACTTTCATGAGAGACTGCGTGACATAACAAGCTAAGCACATCAACTCGGGAAGAAATACTCTAACCTGAAACTGGTTAAAAAGACATTGAGATCGTTGCCTCTGAGTTTTATACCTTATGATATCACTGAATTGTCTTTAAATAAGGTAATTGGGATTCTTATCAACCTTGAGATGAATTTGTTGCGGGATAATCGAGAGAAGAACAAAGGATTGGTACTGCAAGCCAAGATTGGTAAAGCTGTGAATGACTGCGAAGATGAATCCGATGAGAATGAAGATATGGAGTTATTGACAAGAAATTTTAGCAAGTAGTTAAAGAAAGTGAAGAAGGATATACCCGAGTTTAGACAGAACGGTAAGAGTTCATTAAATAGTCACTTCAAACAAACAGCTAAAACTAAAAAGGGTGAAAGAAAAATGAAAAAAATTCAATGTCATGAGTGTCAAGGCTTCGGACTGTGCAAGTGGAATGTGCTAATACCTTGAAGAAGAGAAAAGGAAAATCCTATATAAGCACTTAGAGTGAGATTGAATCCGAAAGTGAAGAAGAAGTTATAAATAGCACTGCGTTAGTTGCTTTATACAACAAAAGCTTAGTTACTTGTTTAACAACAACTAAGAAGGAAGAAATTGATGACGAAAACATGAGTAAATGAGAAAATTATGGGAAAAACGCAGACAAATCAGCTCAAAGCTCAATCTCAGATTATGATAGTGATGATAGTGGCTCAGATGACAAAAAGGAGGATATCTATAAAGCTTATGAGTTGATGTATGCAAAATGGGTGCAAACATATAAAAAGAATGAAAAGTTAAAGAAGGAAAACTCTTTTATGAAGAACATCATTCAAGATTTAGAGAAGAAATTGTTATCTACAATGGATGAGCTTGATGAAACAAAGTTGAAGCTGTTTAGTACGAAGAAAGGAATAAGAATGTTAAATTGAGGTACCGAAAAGCTAAAAAAGTTGTTGGAACTTGGTAAGACTGGAGACCTTCAAGGCATTAGCTATAAAGGTGAATATTCTAAGTCTAGTAATGAGAAAAGTGGTGCAATCAGATCTGTCTAAGGATAAGTCGTAATGAAGAATCAGAAATTTATACCTACATGTCATTTTTATGGGGTTATCGAGCACATAAGGTCGAAATGTTACAAATTGTTACAAATGATGTTTTGAAGGGGTCAACCAAAAATCTAGACACTCTCTATTAAATTTCCAGCAACAACCCATGTTACCAAAATATGCTTTGGTTAGAAAGGGTCAATTATAATCACTAAGATGTAATGAAGGAAAAACAAGAAATTGTACGTATTCACAATTAGTTGTTACTATTAAAGAAATTGTTTAAACAGAAGACCAATTGGTTGCTTATGAGGGAGGAATCAACCAGACATCCGATGACAAAATTAATGTGACAAGGAATAAGTCCAGGTTTGAATTTTTTCGAGTTGCACAAGGACTATGTGCTTTACATTTTTGAAGTATATGTTGACGTTGTTTTAAATAAAAGAGGGTCTCGAAGGAGTTATCGCCTAGGCTTTCTAAGTTTTTATTTATAAGTTCTCTAAGATTTGGGCTTTTCAATTTTTATCTTGGTTTCTCTGTACATCGTGGGTTATATGAGTTTAGGCAATATGCTTTCACATGGTTTATGTGATGAGGAGATTGATTAAGTTTGATTATGATTCACTGAATATATTTTTTAGGTTTATGAATTTAATCAGCCATAATTATGATTCATTGAATATATTTTTGAGGTTTATGAATTTAATCATCCATATGCGGATGACTTTGATGTGAGTACTGATATATTGGCTAGTGTTTTAACTGGTGATAAATTGTCATCTGGCGCATTTATGATTCTTCAGTTGCACCTACTAATGATTTTTATGGTTCTTTATTCGCTGAGATTGATAGCATTTAAGACATTCTTCGTTTTTGGCAGTGTTTTGTCCCAAGGGGGAGATATCATATTGTTTTTGGTGGCTGTTCCCTTCAGGAGGAGATTTCAAGGTATATGTGTGACTATTAGTTTTGCTTTTTAGCATCCTTTGTCCCAAAAGGGGAGAAGACTTAGGTTTGTGTTGGTTTGTTGGTTGCTGCATTATTGCTGGAACCCATTTCTGAATCCCAACTACTTATACAGATTCCTATTAAACTCCTCTTGCGAATCCGAAACCGCGTTGGAAACTTTGGACTAATCTGA
>JANIHZ010000210.1:19840968-19852781 GCA_027478365.1 Erythroxylum rufum | reverse complement strand
AAAAATTTTTATTTAATAAAATAAAATTTGCCCCATTTAAAAAAATATTCCTATTAAAATTTTATCCTTATTAAAAATAAAATTTTATCCCCTAAAAAAAAATTCTAAATCCAACCGGTGGGTATTACAGAAGATCTTGGTGGCACTAGGAAGATTGGATAGGAGAAATATTGAGATAAGAATGCAATATCTCTGACACAAGTATAATGACAAAAGGGTATGGCGAGGTTCAACTCCATATCCTATAAACTATGTGTTTCTTTTTTCTTTTTAAGTTTGCTCTATTAAAAACTGTCAGAAAGAGCGAAAAGGATGTAGAGAAGCAGTAATTAGCTAGAAGATCAAGAGATGGAGGCAGAAGAAATTAAGCAGAGGGAAGTTGATTCTCCATTGCCTGTTCTGCCTAGATTGGATCGTCTTGATGCTTTGGTATCAAACTTTTTATCATATATATATGCAAAGTTGACAGGGTTTTCACAATCTGAAACGTTTGTAAAGTAAGAATAATAACTAAGAAGTCTGTAATTATTTATCTTTTAACTGAGCTCCACAAATTTGCAGGTTCAGTTAGTAGAAGAAAGGTATGGAATATCGGCAGCAGCAAAGTCACGGCAGTGTTGCTGTTGTGTAGTCAGAAAAACTGAAGCACAGGATCATTGCAAGGATTTGCCCTCTGCTATTGAGGAAGTTCGTCATAAGGGCACGTTGCTAGAGAGAGTGCAAAGGCTTGAGAATCGAGTGTTACAGGTTCGCACTACACATATAAGTTATCACTTTTTACTGCCTCCTTTGATTAGATAGTGACAATATATCATTTCTTTGAAACTTCTGTCTCTTGTATATATGAATGTGGTTGCTGTACTGAAGTGGTCTTGATATTTTCTTTTGTGATTGATACAGTTGAACATAGAGATGGGAATTGGAAGCACTTCAAGATCAAGCTCTTCCACCAGTATTCGTGCAGCTGCACCCCAAAACTCTGAGCAAGGGTTAGATGACAGAAGCAATGACGTCAACCCCCAAGAGGTGGGAGCGGAAACGAAATATTTATTGATAGATAATTATTTAAGCTTCTGGGTTGAATCATTTATTGATAGCTACGGAATGGAAGCGATAGTAGCAAGACCATGAATCAATATGATTTCATTTTGCAGGACAAAAGATGCTCAGAAGTGGAAACTTGTGCAAGAAATACGCAAGGAAACGGAGAAAGGCTATTCCCCAGAAAAAGGGCCTCCAGGAAAGTCCGATACAAGAAATGGCTGCCGTGGTTTCAACTGGGATGCTCACCGTGATTGATTCCAGTTGCCAAGTTAATGTTGTTGGTTAGGAGTTACTCGAAATCTGGTATTGGTTATGTATCAATTCTCACAAAATGTAGGACAACTAAGGCAATTCACTTCCTCATTCCATCCAAATGTTGTTGGTTAGGAGTTAGTCGAAATCTGGTATTGGTTATGTATCAATTCTCACTAAATATGGGACAACTAAGGCAATTCACTTCCTCATTCCATTCACAGTCATTTTGGTCTTTACCAATTAAAAAAAACATTACGACTACTACTTATTCCAAGAAGAAGAAAACTGCAATTTATAATATATATATATATATGGTAAAGCTCTAAAAACCAAAAATACAACCATCGAGCACCTTTCTTTTATGTCTACATGATTGAGAAAATTTATAATATATATTTATGGTTTCTTGCAGACTATATGGCTGAGGAGAAGTGCAAGTTACCCTTAAATTAATTTGTAAGGTGAGTACAACAAAAGCTATTAATGCTGAGGCCAGGCAAGGCATGTGATTGAATGACGGTGGGTCTGGCTTTTTATAACAGGCTAAAAGGACATTGCCATTATACTAAAGTGATCTTTTCATGTGATATACTATTTGTTTTTTTTTTCTATTTTATTATAGTGAATAATACAACAAACGTGGATGGATCTGGAACAACCCGTCAAGCAATTGGTTGCGTGATTCCTTTTTCGATTTTGACTTGGAAATTCAGTAATCCTCTGTACAGGTTTTGAAAAATATTAATAATAAAGGGGAAGAGGCGGAGAATTCAAGATCGAATGATCTTTCGACGCCATTTTCATTTCCCATATACGTAATCGTGGATGTAAATAAGTAAATAAAAAGGCTGGATTGGAAGCGGACAGCAGACAGCAGACAGCAGTTGTATATATATGCATAATTGTGAAGACGCACAGGGAGAGTGTTGTTGTGCTGTTACTAAAAAAGATGGAAGGAGGAGAAGAGAAGAAGAAGTTGAAGATACTGAGAGCGAGTGAGAGATTCTCAACAAACCCAATAGAGGCGGTGGTATCATTGGGAATATGGCTGGGTGCTATCCATTTCAACGTCGCCTTGCTTCTTTTCTCCTTCCTCCTTCTCCCCTTTTCCAGATTCCTCATGTTAGTTTCTTTTTCCTCAAATCATTTGCTTTTTTGCTTTCATGATTTACTAAATTTGGTTTTCTTTGTTTGCAGCGTAGTGGGATTGCTTTTGCTCTTAATGTTTGTTCCAATCGACCATGCTAACAAATTGGGTCGCCACTTATGCGGGTAATTACGGTATTATCATATCAGTCCAATTAAGTGCTTTTCGTCTGCTATTGAATGAAGAGAAATAAAGATGAATGGGTTGAATGTGGCTCTGCAGATACATATGTAGAAATGCTTGCAGTTACTTCCCATTGACTCTTTATGTAGAAGATATGAATGCGTTTCGTCCTGATCGTGCTTATGGTTTGTTTCCCTTTTTCCTTACTTTTCATACTAAGTTTCTAGGAATTGATGATGTTTGTCTTAGTCAAAACAGTTCTCAATTCCTGGATTACTGATGCAAATTTTATTCTTCTAAATATGAACGCCTATTATTGTACTATGCTAATAAATATGACATTGAGCTCTCTACAGTTGCATGCTACCTATATTAGTTCTTTACTTCAAAAAACATTACTACTTGGTCACTCCCTTTTTTTCCTTTTCACAAGTTTCTCCAAAATCTCTGCTTTTAGTGTTGATGTTGGAGCTTCCTGTAATGCTTTACTTTGTAGCAGTCACCATTACTTCTCGTTTAGCGTCTTCAACTTAAAGACCCTTGTACATTAGGGAGGGGGCCAAGAGCTTTATTTTGTAGTTGTCCCTAACAACTTTGTATTTTGAGCAATTTATGCTTCGTGCAGTCTTTGGTTATGAGCCACATTCTGTTTTCCCTCTTGGAGTGGTTGCCCTTGCTGACCATGTGGGTTTCATGCCTCTGCCGAAAATAAAGGTCCTTGCTAGCAGCGCTGTAAGATGCTTTTTCTTTGACTATTTTTATCATTTTTATATTGAGAACTGCATTGATCTTTCAAATTTAAGGTGACAAATATACTTTTTAGGTTTTTTATACTCCATTCCTGCGTCATATATGGACATGGTGTGGTCTTTCACCTGCTACGAGAAAAAATTTTACTTCACTCTTGGATGCTGGATATAGTTGCATCGTAGTGCCTGGTGGCGTGCAAGAGACATTTCTTATGGAGCATGGAGCTGAGGTATAGATCGTTAATTTCTTCTACACACCATTTTCTTCTCTTATCCTGATATTTTCTTTAGTTGTCAAATTTGTAAAATCATCATTTTCATTTATAGCAGGAAAAGAAATTCTTGCAATTGTTATTTTGTCTGTTGGATCATTAGGAGTCGATTTATCGTTTCTTTTATTTCTTTTCTTTTGTTTTGTCTTTCATTTCCTCCTTTAATCTTGTTGAGTTGTGAGGGAGAACTAACACATACTCTCGTTATGCAAATTTTGATACCTTGTAAGCATACTCAATCTTGCATCTTGTCTGTTTATCCTTGTGTTGTTCTCTTTTGCACTTGCAGATTGCCTACCTTAAGAATAGAAGGGGATTTATTCGAATAGCTATGGAGAAGGGTGCCCCTTTGGTTCCAGTTTTCTGCTTTGGCCAAGTATTGTTTCTTTATCAACTTCTTATCTTTCACATGTTGCTCGAAACAATATGTTTTTTTCGTTTATAGGCTCTATATCAACCTTGTTTCTTTCAAATAAAATTTTCAGTATTCACAGTATTATGATAAAAATATGTTTGGTGCAACTTGTTCATACATTTTCTGTATTTTGCCTACCATAATTGAATAAACAGTTGCTGTATTATGGGACAACTTTTGGCATTTTGCTTCACCCTTAATAGCTGATTATTTTCCTTCTTTTTCCTCAGTCACGTGTTTACAGGTGGTGGAAACCTGGTGGAAAGTTGTTTATGAATCTTGCTAGAGCTGTCAAGTTCACCCCAATAATCTTCTGGGGAGTTTTAGGGTAAATAAATACGTATTTTTGGCAAAGTGTAAATTTCCATTTTTTTCACCTTGGTGTTTTCAGCATGTTACTTCTCCCTAAACTTTTCAACTGTTCTTTGCCAATTAAATTTGAGTCAAATATTAGCTGAATACAACTTTGCTGATCCGTTCTTTTTGCGAGGGAAATAGGAAAACAAATCAAGTTTGATTAGCATTGTAGAAAAGCATCGACAAACTTCTCAAACATAAATCCAGATGTTTTCGAGATATTAAGTTGAATTTTAGCTCTTCAAATAGATTCTGTCTATTTAATTGAAACTATAATGAAACAAACAAGTCGACAAGTCCATATATTTGCAGATTCTTAGGATAAATGTTAATCAATTGCAAAAGGCCAAAAACAGGGTATTATCTATCCTGTACTATTTCTATTATTTGAATCGATCTTCTTATTTTTGCAGCTTACCTTTGCCCTACCAGTATCCAATGCATGTAGTGGTGGGTAAACCTATTGAATTAAAGAAAAATCCACAGCCAACAACTGAAGAGGTATGCATTGCAACACTAAACTCTGTATAGTGACGACAGCCAAGAATGAATCGATCAACTTTAAGTAAATGCATAGAAAAGATTTAGATTATTAGTGATGCCCGACGTACGTTTCTGACCTGAATGTTATCTACATGCCCTCCCTTAGTTTCTTCTTGTTGATTGCTTGTGCAGTAAATAATAGCTTGTAAACATACTGGCTGGAGAGTCTAAAGCTATTGTCAACTTAAAAATAAGTCCATCAATTGCCCGAATCTCTTACACCTGTGTTGCTAATATGTTGATTGCTGTGCAAGTAGATCCCAACATGAACTAATTAATAGAGTGATAGTTCAATTATGTTTTGATTTTGCAGGTGGCTGATGTACACAGTCAGTTTGTAGTAGCATTGAAAGATCTTTTTGAGCGACACAAAGCAGAAGTTGGATGTCCAGACCTTGAACTGAAAATTGTTTGATCAGAAGTTGTAATTTCTAATCATGCTTCTGTATTTTCATTTTTCAACCCATCTTGTTCATATGCCAACATTCAATTAGATATAAGAAATTAGCAATGGATTAGCTGATGAATTTTCTGCATCTGCAACATCAAAATTACAGGTCATATGCTTCTTTTTTGTGCTTCTGGAAAGTATCCACCACGAATGACTTATTTTAGTGAAGCTCAATTCTCAAAATGAGGTGGATGAGTACCCAAAATGGAATTGTCTTGAAAGGCTACGGTGTAAGTATAAAGTATGTGCTTGGTTAACTAGTAGGAGACATCAGACATATTTAGCCAAGAAGCCACATATAAAAGGTACACCAAAGGGTAAGAGAAAATGTAGCCACCACATAAGTCCACAGCATAATCACTGAGCATTCACTCTCACTAGCTTTGAACAGCTGCACGAGAACGCCTGCCAATGTAATCACAACATACTATCCTAAAAAATAAATAATAAGTTTAACCAAATAATTATGTAGTTTAGGTCATTGTAAAAAGAATTGAAATTTCTTTAACTTATTAAAATTATTATGATATATAATATAATTTCCTCTTAGTATCGATAATTAATTATAATAAAAGAACATGTTGGCGCACTAAAATTGAAATTCGTTTTTAATTTTAATTAAAATTAAAATATCATTAATAATAAAAAATTATAATAAGATTATATATTAAAAATTTTGAGAAAGTGACAAAATCATTTCAATTAATATACATATAAAGACAAAGTCTTTTAAACGGCAAAAATACAAAATTTTTCTTAAAAGTTATTTATTAGGTTATAAAAAAGATATATGAATATGATAATTTCGACATGACTAAGAGAATTTTCAAAGTAATGATGCTTCGAAGATAACGATACCAAATCATAAAAATATTTAAAAATAAATAGTATCAGTAAATTACCCATGTTCAACGCGGGCGGAAGCGCATACTGAAGTAGAAGGACAAAGAGATACAATGAATCTGATCCCACCATTCCAAAATGATATGCTCCTTTCACCACTCCAATTCCTATCACCGGCAACAATACGTACCTCACCATGATAACCACTACTATTACTCTTAATCCTACTCCTGATCCTTTAAAACCTGACAAAATAACAATTTTGGGAATGAATAGCAGTACTAACGCTAGCAGAAGAAAATGCTAGCTAGTTTCATTCATTAATTACCACGGAGAAGGTTGGCTCCCACTATCAATGTCATGCAAGGAATTACCGCATCCCTGTATTTATAGATTTTTGACAAGTTTCAAGGACACTCCGAGTTGCCACGTAAGTAGCACTAGCAGAGTTCAATATTAGTTCAAGAGACGTAGGATTTGATTCTATACCCTATCAAAGATATGGAGCTGTCAAGGACATGAAGGGGAGCACTTTCACCAATCATCACCTTTCGGATTGGAGAGACTGTCCCAATAACAAATCCAAGTATCTGATGCCAAAGAATAAATACTCAAATGTTTAACAATAATAATTAACAACTCCATCATATTTTTGACAACGTACCGCTGCGATTGTAGATGGCGCGAATACCCTCTTCAGGTTGATATTCCCCATCAACTTCTTGACACGTTGAAAGGTTCTTCCAGTGAACGTTGCCTGTCAAGTTCATTATAGAAATCTCTCTTTTGTTTGCCTTATACCTTAATTAATCAAAAAGCACAAAGAATAATCACCTTCTTGCCAGATGTAGCAATGGAGGTACCAGCAGGAGGGGCATCGTCAGGCAGTGCTTCTGTGTAATTGTTTTCGTCACCAGGAAGGGCATCGTCAAGCAGTGCTTCTGTGTAATTGTTTTCATCATCAGGAAGGGCATCGTCAAGCAGTGCTTCTGCGTAATTGTTTTCATCATCAGGAAGGGCATCGTCAAGCAGTGCTTCTGTGTAATTGTTTTCATCATCAGGAAGGGCATTTGTATAACTGCCGTTCTTGTCTGCATACATCCGCATGATTGTGTAAACATAGGTCCATAGGCATATAGCTCCCACCTGTTTCACATGGTATCAACAACAAAGCCCCACATGGTAATGACTTGATTCATATATCTGAGCTCATTAATCATGTAGCTAAGTGCACCCAGGGAAATCCATTAGAGGAATTGTTCTTACTAAAGTCTAGTTTGTGAAGAGTCCAAGTGGTGATATATATACATACATCAAATATATACAGGAAATATCATACCGCCATGGAAAGAGCAACATAAGCCTTGCCGTAAGTAGTGCAAACAGTGGAATCTCCAAATGGACTATCTGATTCCTGGCAAAGAGCAGGAACAATAATGAGAGGTAAATTCCCCAAATTACCAGCGGAACAGCAACCAATGACAATGCTGTGGAGGCGTGGTGGAATTCTGGTTATTTTTATGAGAATCCAGGCTAGTGCAGAGCCAAGGATGAATGTGAGGGCTACATTCACTGGCATGAACCATCTACATACGCATATCAACGCCAGTTAACACATTGGTTACTAGTAATTATGTAATTGTTCAACAAGGATTGGATCGAGGGTGACAGAGTTGAAAGTGAAAATTATTCTAGGGCCAAATCATGACTCACAGTTCAACCAAATTGTGGGAAGTGATGGTTTCCGCAAGTTGGCTAAACACGATCGCGGGGCTGAAGACGTAGAATACAAGCTGCATATGACTTTCATAAATTATTGACGTACTCAGCGCTGCTATTAAGAAGAGACTTAATACCGAATCTTTCCGTGTATACTTAAGCATTTTTTTTTTTTCTTCTCAGGTTTGATTGCCATTTCCACTTACAAGTTACAGTAAAACGTTTGAGAAATTAAGATCAGATTAAAAAGAACGCTGACTTTGTTAAGACGTTGCCTTGCATCAGTTCCCAAGAGACCTATGCGATCTATTGCTAGGAACAAGCCGAGTGCTGTAAGCAAGAGTACTTTCAGAACTGGAACCAATGCCACAAGGAAGAGATCCAAAAATCTCATTGCCTGCATTCAAGCATTTTTGTCATTTCTTATGCACGTAGCTGGAAATTAAGGAACCGAAGTGTGTATAATAAATTAAGATGCACATGTAAAGTGTTCAATGTGTTGGTCTGTGGTTGTGGAATGTGACGAGAATGCAGGAGCTTAGCATCGGAGCTTGAAGGACAATGATAGACGGAACTAAGGCAAGTCCTTGAAAGCATCGTCAGTGGGAGTAAATCAGTGTTAATTACTCTTTAAAAGTGGAATAAGAACGTAAACCTGTGAGACTGAGAGGGAAGGAGTAAATGCCTCCGAGAGCGGTTGACAGCAGATGAAGCCTCCAACACAAGCACGTCAGGCTTATCTGCTCTGCGCCCACTTATATATGGTTTCCATCAATATTTTGTGAGGGTGTAACTTCATATTGAACTTCAGTTTCCTTCACCTGCCATTCTCTCCCCAGGAACAGGAACCCAACTACTACATGGTCTAAGCTCAATGTATTCATTTATTTTTGTTTGTTTGTTTGTTGCATAATTATCAATGAACTACGTACCGAGCAGTCAGAGCTTTCATTCTTCATCTATTATTGCTTCTAGCTCTGCATTCTAGGCTGTATGGTCAATGGCCTTTCTGCATCCGGTCACTTTTAAATTTCAGGCCATCAGTACCATTGTTGATGGATTTAATATTAACATTTTGGGTTTTAATGATATTGAGTATTCACAAACTAATCTTTTAATATATTAAACTTATCAATCAACCATTAAATATATTAAAATTCAATAACACTTACTGACAGTAGAAATGCGAATGCTTAGGTCAATATGTGATATTACCAATAGAGATAGGGTGCGGAATCAAGTAGTGAGGGTCAGGCTATAGGTGGCTAGTATGGATGACAAGTTGAGTGAGAAGAGGCTTCAGTAATTTGGGCATGTGAGTAGGATGCCTAGTGATGCTCTGGTTCGACGCGGCAAGAGAATAAACCTTAGTAACTATAAGAGGAGGAGAGGAAGCGTTACAAGATTTGGCGAGAGGTGATCAAGAGAGATATGTCAGAGTTAGCCCTCACAGCCACCATGGCTAAGATTAGGACACTCTGGCGTGATAGGATAAGGGTAAAAGACATATTATAGAGCCATCATTTTTTTTTTCAGGTGTATGGAGAGATGCTTCTGCTGACCGAATGAACACTGTAGGATTGTTGCACTCACAAGCCATTGAACAGGAAAGACGCATCACGCAAAAGCTGGGCTTGGCACAGTAAAAGGTAATAGTAGATTATGGTCCTCATCATGTATCTATTTGATTGTAATACCACTCTTTACGTATTTATTTCTGTAACCTACATCGCTATTATCATATCACATATGTATGTGGGCCTACTGAAAATAATCTCTTTATAATGTAGGAAAAAAGCTACGTATTATCTGGGCCCCCAAACTTTACTTCAATGCGAAACTTTGAAATATGACGATGACGACGACGACGACGCTATATACTCAAAGAGCCAAAAGTTTACAGACTACATCTATATCTTATAGGTTATAGCTGGCACTATACAATAGAGAGCTACGAGTATGGCTAATCTCCATTATAAATCACTTCCCCATCTCATCTACTACAGCTATGAGAATAACTATAGACTCCACTGGCTGTGAGAATCTTGGGCCATAGCTGTGATTCTTGTATTCTACCCTATTTTTTGTGTGAACATTGCATTGTTTCTCACAAAACAAATGTCTATCCTTTTGACACCAAATGTTAATATACCACTACTTCTTTACACCTATAAAAATTTCTATAAAAAGTTATTAATTCTAAATATTGTTGTTAAATTTTATCTCAATAAGAGTTACTTTGTGAAAAGATATTAATATTAAGAGTTAATCTATAAAAATTAAAATATTAAAGATTTTTAATTTTTTAAATTAAGTAAATCTATGCCTTTAACTTTTTATTATTTATCAAAGTGAAAATTAATTTCATTATTTGCGATGTTATAAAAAATAATATACTTAATTTAAATTAATAAATTATTATTTTATTCAATTTTATAATACTAGTCAGTATTATAAAAATAATAATAAACTTTAAATTTATCGTAAAATTATTATGTAGTTAATTTTATAACTAATGTTATTGATGTGTAGTCGATCATATAAACAGGACTTATTACCATGTAAACATCAATGTAAGAAAAAGTTTTATGTCAATAAATTAATTATAAAAAAACACATAATTCTAATTTTTAATTAGTAGATAAAAAATTAAAAAAAAGTTAATATGTAATTATAATTTTTTAGAACATTACAGAAACTAGAAGAGAGCAGAACGAACAAAAATATCAATTTAGTGTTATTAAGATGATTTCAATAAATTTGAAGTTAAAGGGCACAGTGAAGAATGGTGATGACGAACTTGAAATTGGAGGCAGTGAAGCTTGTGGAGAGAAGAAATGTCATGGAAGGAGAGATGAACTCAATCATCGAGCCCCTTTGTACTCTTGATGATCCTAGTCTATTTATAATGAAGCTTATGGAGAGGAGAAATGTCATGAAAGCAGAGATGAACTCAATCATCAAGCCCCTTGATGATCCTAGTCTATCTATAATGAAGCTTATGGAGAGGCGAAATGTCATGGAAGTAGAGATGAACTCAATCATCGAACCCCTTTGTACTCTTGATGATCCTAGTCTATCTATAATTCTTCTCAACTTTGAGGGTTCATGCCCACTTCTCTTTGTACCTAAAGCTTTTAATTCTTTTTAAAATTTCTAAAGCTAAGATTTTGGAACCGAATTGATTTCTATGAAAATACTAGATTGTGTATGTGATGTCTAAAACGATTGCCTTTGCTTATTAGTTATTACCGTGCTAAATATTTGATGGGTTTTGAACTTAATTCTGTGAAATGATAAGATTTTTAGATTAGCATATTAATGTTGGAAGTAATTTTAATGGTTTAACTTCGAATATATATAATGCATGTAAAGGGAGGAATAATTATTGTTTCTTCTTCGTTTTGGTAAATACTATTTTGTTAATAAAAAAGAGAAGAAGGGAACATGATGATATAATACATTGAGTTTTACTTTGTGAGAGTGTTATTAATATATAATTTGTGTTTGATAGACTAAGATCGCCGAGAATACAGAAGTTATTGATTGGCTATTTTGATTTTCCCAAAAAGGTTATAAATTTTGTGTAAAGATTAGGGAGGGTTATATATTAGGCCTTTTTTTTTAATTAGTTTGTTGATATATATATTTACTTAATAATGAATCTTAGTATGTTACCGGTCATACTCGTATATAACATTAACTAAAGATTAACAGTAAGTTAGTTTTACAACAATTTTAAAGTTCAAATATTTTATTTACTACTTTTGATATTTCTTTCTAGTATTGCAAAATTCTATAAAACAATTTATCCTATTTATAAAGTAGCTTTATGTTTGTGCTTTTGTACCTATTTAAATAATATTTTTATTTTATAAAATAAATTATTAGTGTT
>JANIHZ010000210.1:19818227-19828732 GCA_027478365.1 Erythroxylum rufum | reverse complement strand
TTCCATATAAGTTTTTTTTTTCAATAATTCCTTTTTAGATGAAACTAAGAGGGGAACTTGTAAAAAGATTATTAACAAAATAATTTCAAATTTTTCCTTACAAATTTTTGAAAGGAAAGAAGAATTCAAAACATATGGACCATACGAGTAAAATACAAAAAAAATAGTGGCTTAACGGTAAAGTTGATGGGAATATAAATATTAAAAAAGTGTACCGAAAGGAAATTAGAATGAATATCCATCAGTTGGATTGATTCAAAGAGGCAAAACTTTTGAATTAATACCCCTAATAACTAAAATTTTCAAATAAACTTGAATTGTAAGGCTATGTTTAGTTGGTTGGTTATTAATATAATAGAATGAAATGTAATATTATTCCATCGTTTGAAAGGAACGTCTATAATGTAATGGAATAGAATAAGATGGAAAGGAAGAGTTTTACATTACATCTCATTTCATTCCAAATAGTAAAAATAAGTTACGTACGATTTTGGGAGTTTAGGATGGAATATAAAATGATAAACAACATTTCATTATATTACATTACGAACCCTTCTTCCAAATAACATTTCACTATATTATATTATGAACCCTTCTATCCCTCTCAAACAATAATTTTCTAATATTACATTCATTTATATTTCATTCAATTATAAATCATTTTATTCTATTAAAAATCTTACTTCTAACCAAACATAGCCTAAGAGAACTATTTTGTATTATTGTAGAAATATCAATTGGTAGGTTTTTCTCATAATCATAAATTAAAGTGATTGTATTAATGATTATTGGAATGGGTCAAGATGGAATAAAGATATTTTAAATTTCTGAATTACATCATTTGAAGAAACATTCAAGTCAAAACAAATTTACTAATATTGAATTGGATTATACTCTAAACACAAATGTCATCCAAAAAATTGAACACAAATGTCATCCTTATTCTGGATGACAAGTTGGAGGCATAATATTGGTGTGCAATGCAAGTAGTGTTACATAGGCTTTCGGTCCTAGCAAATATTTTATTAGAGAGCACATGAAAAAGAATGATAGATTCTTTTCTTGAAATATACCATCAGTCGATTAAAATAAAATAATGGTAGCTCAAAAATACAAAAGTATTAGGAGGTGAACTTATAATTAATATTTATTCATACAAACAAATTTCTCAGGAGCAAAATCCCAAAGCGTTCGTATTAGGCCCATTATATTGATCCGCGACAACTGCCATTAGGCCACCTCTGTCTATTTGTTCCAGCGGATTGTTTTAATCGATTGAATGGTTGGTTCTGGACTTATCTATTTCTTGTAAGCACAATTAGTAAAACGTCATGTTTAAAATAAAACATCCAAAAATAGTTAGACGAATTGAATGATAGGTAACAAAAATGGGTTTAGGATAGCTACAAACTAGAGTTTGTCTTAATAAAAAATAAAATTAGATTAAATTGAATAAAAAAGGTCTAAAACATAATTAATTATAATAAATAATGTTATTTTTATAATTAAAATTCAATTTAAAAATTTGTCAATTCAAATTTGTTAATTTTACTATATTTGTCTTACCTAATCTTTTGTCTTACCAAATCTCAACTATGATAGTTTCTATGCTCTAATAAATCTATATTATCCTGAGTACAAGGGTTATCCAAAAGCAGCGGGAGATCGGGACTTGGGAGTTACTTTCTTGTGCCCAAAAATCAAGTTAAAAGGACGGAAAATGATTAAAAAAGTAGTAACCATTGACTGTTACTCTAACCAATCAAATAAAAGCAACGGGGTATCATGCATCAACCGCATACATACGGCACTAATGATTTGTCTTTTTTTTTTTTTTGTGTTTAGCTACAGGAGAGTTTAATTTTGAGACGGTGCTTTTAAATTGTAATTGATCATAGCTAAGCCTAAACGTAAGATTAGATTGCACAGAAAGAGAGACCAGTGTAGCAGTCAAGTATGAAGTTACTATTACGCTTAACATGGATGGCGGTAGTACTGGTTGTTTTGTATGGAAGAGGAGGGGGTTTGGTGGTCAAGGCAGCAAGCGAAAGTAGCAGCAGCGAGTCTCCGAGGAAGCTGGATCAAACACCAACATGGGCAGTAGCAAGTGTTTGTGCTGTATTTATCATCATATCTCTTCTCTTGGAGTTGCTTCTTCACAAGCTTGGAGCGGTACTCTTTTATTTCTTTCCTGAAAACTTTTTGTTTAAACTAAAGCCCTCTGCTTTGTCCCATTCCTTCTATTTAATTTGATCCTGTTCAGTTTCAATTGATTCACTGTTCTCTTTCTTTTGGGTTGAACTCCGTCTGAATCTCTGTTACCAAAAAGTCATTCTATGTAGCTCTAGGCTCTGGCAGTAACAAAGTCCAATCATTGAACTTTGCGTTTATGAGAATAATATCAGTATGTCCTGCCACAAGTTCATAATTTTTTTTAATGATATTCTCTTGTTTTCTATCTTTGCTTCATATTGTCTTTCCTCTTTTCTTTATGATAGATGAAGCATGTGGGGTTCCATCAATTCCAACTTTCTTTTCGGGATTCTTCTTTTTGCTATTAACTAGTGCTTTTTTTTTTCACCCAGTGGTTCGAAAAGAGGCACAAGAAAGCTCTATTGGACGCCTTGGAGAAGGTTAAAGCTGGTGATTAGCGTTAATTCTTCTTGCATAATCACGATTTTGCATAATAGTAGGTGTCAAGACTTTATTGACTTCAATTTTGTTTTGTGCAGAGCTAATGATTCTGGGTTTCATTTCACTGCTCCTGACTTTTGGTCAGAACTACATTGCCAAAATCTGTATCCCAATTAAGGTTGCAGAAACTATGTTGCCATGTCGGAATACCAGAACTTCTGCTACTGAAGACGAACATCGTCGGAGACTGTTGTCTGAACGTAGATTTCTAGCTGGTGCTGACTCCGTCGTTAGGTGCAAAACCGTAAGT
Source organism: Erythroxylum rufum (assembly GCA_027478365.1). NCBI lineage: Eukaryota > Viridiplantae > Streptophyta > Magnoliopsida > Malpighiales > Erythroxylaceae > Erythroxylum > Erythroxylum rufum. The sequence goes on along the minus strand of JANIHZ010000210.1, from coordinate 19,825,788 downwards.
ACCTCACTAACGGGTGTCATAAACATTAATTTTTTAATAAGATGTGCATGTGGCGGCCTTTGTACTTTTGCAAGTTGCCGTCTTTTGAATAAGATGTGCTCGCTGTCACTGTTGTATTCCTTGCAAGTTTCCATTTGGTGATGACAGTGAAAAGTTATAGTAGACTGTCACCAAGGCCAAGGATGATTTTTAAAGAAGTATATCTGTCTAGGGATGCATCGGTAATCATACAAACTAATATACAAACACAATTTCTATGGAAAGGTAGGATGAGAGTGTAGTGGACATAAATGAAGCAGATTTATCTTTAAATAGAAAGTATCTAGAGGCTTTTTCCATGTTTTTGATTGGCATGACTAGTTCAGTTACTTTCCTAGTTAGTAATTTGAAGAAATGTGAAAATTTTCCCAAGTCTTTCTCATGAAATCACAGGAGTAAAAGATTAGTTGTCATGTTTTCAAGGTTATAAATTCATATCATTTTATTTAGATGACTTTGAGACTGTGAGTTTAATACTTGGCTTACATTGATCTTATTTGTAATCATTTATTAATTGATTCATGTTGTAACCAATCTCTTTGGATATAGATCATGTTATATGATCTTTGGTTGTACCATCTCATGTGCTTAGTCAGATGACTGATTGTTACGTAGAATTGCAATGTGTGCTTTTACGAATATAGAATACTATGTTACTCAAATACAGCTGTGATTCTTCTCTCACAGGGCAAAGAACCAATTATAACTGCCGAGGGATTGCATCAGTTACACATTCTCATATTTTTCTTAGCAGTCTTTCATGTGCTGTACAGCCTAACTACTATGATGCTTGGAAGGCTAAAGGTTTGAAAATTATACTTCTGTAAATGCATAATAGGCAGGACACCCATAATTCATTGCTGGAAAGGAAACGTTAACTGTTTTTATTTACAGAACATTGTAAATTTTGTTACGCAACAGACGCACTGATTCTGAAGTATTAATTTGTAAATATTTTCATAGCTGATGATGCTTATATTTACTTTGTACAGATTCGTGGCTGGAAGGAGTGGGAACAGGAAACTTCATCCCATGATTATGAATTCTCAAATGGTATATTATCTTATGCTTACAAGATTCAACTTTGAGACAGTGAAATTGAGTCTCTACCTGCATGATTTTACAAGTTTATTTCTTAGCAGAGCTTGGTTGCAATTAACTTCTTAAAATTATTGGATGTGCAGATCCTTCAAGATTTAGGCTCCCTCGTGAGACATCTTTTGTGAGAGCGCACACTAGTTTCTGGACCAGAATTCCATTCTTCTTTTATATAGTAAGGACTTCCCAAGAATGGCCTTTCCTTCTTATAGTTTATTTAGTTAGAAATTAGAGGAAGTCCAATAGCAAAATTATTTAGGCAGACCTTATATTGCAGACATTGGACATTTTTTGAGAACATCTGAAGAATCCTTGATGGATGAAGAGAAAAGCTACTTCCTTCTCAGAATATAACTGCATCTTTTTGTTGCAGGGATGCTTCTTTCGACAACTTTTCAGGTCTGTTTCTAAGGCTGATTACGTAACATTGCGCAATGGCTTCATCAGTGTGAGTCTTCAAACTTTACAAATAACAACCTCTTAATATTGGTTATGCCAATCTCTTATCCATATGCTATATTTTATTTTTCTTGTAGCGCCACTTAGCTCCTGGAAGTAAGTTTAACTTCCAAAAGTACATCAAGAGGTCCTTAGAGGATGATTTCAAGGTAGTTGTTGGGGTCAGGTAATGTTAAGTTTCAGTTGATAGCCCACTTCACAGATTTTCACTGACTTTGGTATATGTGCCTAACTGCTGTTATGTTGTTGCAGTCCTGTTTTATGGGCAGCATTTGTAATCTTCGTATATGTGCCTAACTGCTGTTATGTTGTTGCAGTCCTGTTTTATGGGCGGCATTTGTAATCTTCTTGCTTCTAAACGTTAAAGGTAAGGAAATCTTCTTTCTGTTTCTTTTTCTTTACCCCTGATTGGTTTTAGATTTACAAGATCTTTTAAGGTACATTCTATTAATTTACTATGTCCTTCCCAGGATGGCAAGCGTTATTTTGGGCTTCAATTATCCCTGTCATTGTAAGAATTATGTTTCTTAACATTCTGTTTTCAGATGGATTATATAAAACAATTGTCTGAACTTCAAATTCTTCGCAGATAATTTTAGCTGTTGGTACAAAACTTCAGGCCATTCTGACGAAGATGGCCCTTGAAATCACTGAAAGGCATGCAGTTGTGCAAGGGATGCCTCTTGTGCAAGGCTCAGACAAATATTTTTGGTTTGGCCGTCCACAACTAGTTCTTTTTCTTATCCACTTTGCCTTATTTCAGGTACGGAACTCATTTCCAAAGTGATACTAAACTCAAGCTGACAAATTGCTGTTCTAATGAAGCAGTCATTAGGATAACTTTTATGTTGATATGATTAGTTATTGAAAGGTTTAATGGGAAATATATTATGCTGCTTGTGACAAGTTTCATGTGCATAAACTACTACAAGAGAATACGTGTTGGGTTCTGAAGTAGTCTTCCTGCTTCAGCTTTGATGTTAGTACTGTCTGATTTATTGCTGATTGATAACAACTTTCTGTTAACAGAAGCAATCACTAAATTTCTCTTTTAACTTACTTTGCTGCGGAATGCATTCCAGATAACTTATTTCTTTTGGATATGGGTAATAGACTGTTCTTACCGTTTATTTTCTTCCCTGTTACTGATTTTGAACCATAGACCATAACATGTTTCTTTTTGCAGTATTCATTTGGTTTGAAATCTTGCTTCCATGCTAATTTGAAGCTTGCAATAGCAAAAGTTGCTTTAGGGTAAGTTCTTATAATCTCTTCACAAGGTATGAAATTTTCTCAGGACATCACTTCTTTCAGATGTCTAATACAAATTTCTTATGTAAGAAATCATACACCTAATCTCATAACACAACATGTTCAATGTCCGTCAAGGCAGTTTTTTATGAGCTCAAAGATGTAAATGGCAAATGGCAAAGCCTTAATATTATTATGTTGTATGATGTTTACTTGAAAAAATGGAACAACTCTCTTTTGGTATTTGCAGGGCCGGCGTCCTAATTCTGTGCAGTTATATCACTCTTCCTTTGTATGCCCTTGTAACTCAGGTAACGTCATCTTCTGCATTTTGATGTTCTCGTTATTTTAAGAGGATTTAGTAAAACTTCTTGTATTGAAAGGGACATGTCTGACTAAGCGGTAAAAGGAAACCTGAATCACAAAGAGGAGCTAGGAAATGAGGAATTTTATTGCTGTCCGTGTGAATGATGGCACTAATATAACAATCATGAAAAAACAACAAAGTTCAATATTTCTAGAAAGAAAAGTAAAACTTAAAATCATAGTTGAAAGGTTTCATCCGTGCACCTTTTCACATTCATGATTCTTCAAGTACTCATGATTTGACCTCATTCGGTGGAACCTCCCAGATGGGCTCATATATGAAGAAATCAATCTTCGATGAGCAGACGTCGAAGGCTCTTAAGAATTGGCATATGGCTGCAAAGAGGAGAAAAGGGAAAGCAGACAAATCACGTACTTTAACCTTGGGAGGAAGCTTTAGCCCTAATGTTTCAACAGTGCACTCTTCTGGACAAACACTGCGCCGTTTCAAAACTACAGGGCATTCAATTGCGTCTCTCACAGATGAAGGTGAAGAAATGTCTGATATGGAAGCTGAACCATTGTCACCCATTGCAGCAACGACCGACTTTGCTGCAAGGGTGGATATTGATGAGCAAGCCACTGGAATAAGTGAATCACCTCATGGGGAAGAAACAAATAATGGGAATGATTTCTCTTTTGTGAAGCCTATGCCGGCAGCAAAAGACTTCTTCTCATTAAGGGCAGCAAGTCATGGACTTCCGGTGGAAATTGCCGTTGGTTTCGCATGTACGTATGTATACTTATGGAAATTGCCATTGGTTTCGCATGTACATATGTATACTTAAGGAGGGGACTAGATGCTCTCAATTTAATGGTCAGATCACATGTACGAGACATAAAATCTTGTTATTGCAGATATTAGGTCATTTAGCTACTGGTACTTCTGTGTGTGTGTACTTGCATTTTAGCCTTACTTAGGACTCATCGAAAATCAGATTAATCCTGTAACTATACAGTCGCCACGCAATAAAGATGAACAATTGATTGTCTTCATCAGAATTTGACCGCAAAGCAACTCATTTATCCAATGATGCGTTCTTCGCCCAAGGGAAACGACGTACCTCGAACCAAATGGCAGTCTTTTTGAAAAACGAAGCAAAGATTCTTCTGGAAAACCGCGGCTATCATTGCTGTAAGCTCAAGCCCCACTCTGTAGTGAATCTTCCATGGCTAAACGATAGGCAATTTTGGCTGAAATAAAACCATTACGCGATTCTAAGCCAATTTGTCCTGAATTAAAGGCTCTGTTTATTGGAATTTCCGAAACTCTTTCAACCTCAAAAAGGTAGAAAAACCATGTTCAACAGTTGTACATTCCACCTGCTAGATGACTTATAAAGTAGCCTAGAAATATTTTCTTTAGAGTCTAGTTTTTGAATACTTGTGTGACCTAGAACATTTGGTAGCCAATTGTGCCCCCAAATTCTATCTTTTTCGTCATTCCCCACTTTCCAAATATGGCCTCTTCTCAATATCCAAAGATCGTTAACGAGACTAGTCCGCGTGAAGAACGGGTTAGTCCCCGTTCGAAAAATTACTTTGGTTCTTAAGGTTCTTGAAGTAATAAAGAGAGATCCTCTACTAAGCTCCAAATTTGTTTAGCTAGTAAAGTCTCGTTAATGGTTCATAAACATAAGTTCAAATTGCAAGATACTGAGGAATGAGCATTGAAGACCTCAACAGGAAACCAATCAAGGAGAAGAGGCATAGAGGTAAGAGGCAAAAGTAGAGGAAGAGTTAAGGGAATAATGATTGTGGCAACCAACAAGAAAACAACCAGGATGAAGAGTAACAATTCCAAGGAAGAATTTCTCAAAAAAAAATTCCAAGGAAGAGGAAGAGGACGTGGTGGATTACATGTAGTCGCTAATAAACCAAGGGCTGGAGATAAATCTAATGTCAAATTTCATTGATGCGTGTATGAATTTTACAAGTTTGAATATCGTACTAACTTGTCCAAAAGTAGTGAAGAAAATTTGAATTTTTGTAGAAAATGAGGAAGAAGTATCTTCCCTGATGGCTTGTTATGAAAATGTAGAATCTAGTAAAAATCTATGGTATTTTAAACACTTGGATGCAACAACCATATGAGTAAAAATAAGTCAGTAGTTTACACTCTAGATGAATCATTCAGAGACGAGGTAAATTTTAAAGACATCTCAAATCTTGGCTATAGGAAAAGGACAAGTACTCTTGCACTCAAAAGGTGGAATTGCCCACCACATGTGTCCCCACATCCCAATCCAAGAGAGTGGTGAGGGGAATAAATCGTGGCTTAATATCACTCAGCTTTTCAAAAAAGCGGCCCAATGTTCGGTGCATACAAGAAGCCACCACATTGGATGAAACTCTCACAGTGCCACTGTCAGGATTCGAACTTGAGACCCTTACACTCAACAACCTTCATGGGGACCGGTTGAGCCCATTATTTGTTTCTTCCCCATGAGGTGATTCACTTATTCAAGTGGCTTGGTCATTAATGAGACCCTTGACCCTTGTACTCAACATCTTCCAATTAGATGTCAAGTGGCCTTCTTACATTGAGAATTAAAAGAATGTGTATTTATCAAATAACCTCCTAGTTATATTAAGGTTGACGAAAAATATAAAGTGTATGAATTAAAAAGGCTTCGTGTGGACTTAAATAAGCTCCACAAGCTTAGCACAAGCACATTGATGCATAATTTCTGAAGGATGGTTTTCAGAAATTTACTTATGAGAGTACAATTTTCATAAAATTTGAGGATGATGGGAAAATGTTGTTGGTTTGTTTATATGTTGATGAATTACTATACACTGGAAATGTTTGATAAGCTTAAGAAGTCTATGATGGTTGAGTTAGGTATGTCTAATCTTAGAAGAATGCATTATTTTCTTGGTATAGAGGTTATTCAATCATATGTGATATTTTTATTTATCAAAAAGAGTATGTTCAAGAAATTTTAAACAAATTTCAGATAAAAGATTGCAATATAGATAATACACTAGCGAAGGCAAGCCTAAAGCTTATGAAAGATTGTGATGGAAGAAGTGTTAACAACACTCTTTACAAGCATATCATTGGAAGTCTAATGTATCTAACTACAATAAGACTAGACATAATGCAAGTTGTTAGTTATCTTAGCTGGTTCATGGAATCACCAAAGGAAATGCATCTACTAGTAGCAAAAAGAATTTTAAGATATTTGTAAGGCATAGCTAACTACGACATACTGTGTAGAAGAGAGAAAAAAAATTGATGTGATTTACTGATGATAGTGACTACACATGGTATCTAGATAATATAAAGAGTACATCCTGTTATGTTTTTATCATAAGGTCATGAGCTATTTCTTATCTTCATGAAAACATTCCATTGTTACTTTGTTCACAACAAAGAGAGAGTTTGTAGTAACTTTAGCATGTTTGTCAAGCAATTGGGCTAAGAAATATACTTAAAGAAGTTTACTTCGAGCATAAGAACCGACACTCATTTATTATGATAGCAACTCAACTATAAAGTTTACTTGAGTTGCATTTGAGCACCATTGTCGTTGCTAAAGATGACTATTGAGTACTAGCATAGTAGTGATTCAAAAATTGGTAATTTGTCATTCGAACAGTCCTCTGCAACTTGCATGTTACATCATGTGATTGTGAAAGAAGAGGAACGCCAAACAGAGGAGGTCTAGTGCTAGGCATTTTGCACATGGTTCGGAATAAAATCTTGTTCAAAATAGCTATTCAATTTTATCAGCTATCATCCGTCTAGGTCTTGTCTATTGCCACTACTTCCCTTTCCAAATCATAGCATTTGATATTTTTTTCCTTTTGTCATCATTGACTTTTAGAATGAGTTTTCTTTGTCGTTGTTTGCAGAAATATACCTATTCCCCGAGTACACCCAGCTGGGATAGCTTAATTATTCCCTCGAAAGCCACGTTTTAGAGAAAAATAAACCCGTTACTTTAACTAAATACAGAGTAACTTGACAACAGCACTGTATATCATATACACTGATTTTCTGGAACATACTTAGCATTGAAAAGAAGAAAAATAAAATAGTTGGTTAGTCAGGGGAGTCAAACGAGTGAGCGGTATAAGTATAACTTTTGACAAGGCATCACCTGTCTTGCTCCATTATTTGTAAACTGAACATCGGTTTGCATTCTTTTTTTTTTTTTTATATCAGCTAAAGAGAATCGTCCAGACGCTGAAAGTTATGTGAAAGCATAGCGGCTTTTGGTGGGATAACTAGGAATTTTTGGATTGAATAAGGATGTCCTGTCAAGAAAGAATAATTTTTAGTGCTCATGTGTGATTGCAACCAACTAAAAAAGGATTTGACTCCTTTAGTTCCTTCAAT
>JANIHZ010000210.1:19793271-19804888 GCA_027478365.1 Erythroxylum rufum | reverse complement strand
ATTAAGTACAAAGAAAGCGATGAATGTAACAAAATTGGGGATGGATCACCTGAAATGGTTGAATTGTCCCATCCCTGGAACAAATTCCCCACAGCAGCAGCAATTGCCACAAGTATGGCTCCCCTCATCCTTATTTGATATCTATCCGACCACTCCTGCTTGCTTGCTTGCTACTTCTCTTCCCTAAACTGTGATATTGTAATCTCTACATAAAAACTAAGATAGCAATTGTTCACCCCCCCCAAAAACAAGGCAACAATCTCCAGTGATTTCTGAATTGTTTCTAATCTCAATTAAGACACAAATTACGTTGCAGTGCAAGGAAAGCATGCAAAATACTACTAACAAAGTTGAAGGTTTCTAGGATTGGCTCTTTGTTTTGATGGATATGTTCATTAATTAAAACTGGTGGTGAGTAATGTAGAGATGGGACAAAGGATACGAGTCAACCAAGATAGAATTAGCAGTTCAAATTCATATCACAGCCTAACTGAGGAATGTGTCGTCCCCATCCCCTCTTTTTCTCTTGTCTTAGTTATGTACGTTTTATTTTGAAAAAATCACTTGAACAATTATTTAATCACTTAATATATTACAGTGCATACATAGGTGCCACTAAATCCCTTTTAATTACAAAAACAATTACCTCATTTCGTATCCGTACAGAAAAATATTGAGCAACGTCGATTTTATAGTAATAATAATAACAATAATAACATTCAAGTAAAAATCTCAACAAGATATGAGTAAGTCTAGAAATAGGCAACTTTACATTTAACTAGTAGAGAGATCCTTTTGGATTGATCCACGCAATAAAGGGAAAAGAACAAATTTTGATACCTATCTGAAGAAGACAAAATAAAAATATAAACAAATAGCTACATAAAAATAAAAATAAAAATAAAAAACAAAATGACTAATCAAAATAACAATAATAAAAGCAATGTTTTAAAAACCAAATCGGATAAAAATCATGAACGGCCAATTTTTTGGTTTAATTTAATTTAATAGTTTTTGTTGTTAAAAATTATAAGTTTGTTAACTAATAGACTAGTTTTTATAAACTAATCAGTTTTTATAAACCAAAATAAATCAATTAATTTTCATTTAATAGCCTCTTTTTTAATTAAACTTTAAATTTTGTAATTAATAAGGATAATCTTTTTCAATTATTTTTCAAATCTTCAATTTTATTCAATCTTTACCAGTTTTATGACTGTCTAATATCGATTAAACTTTTTAAACCTTAAAATTTTTGCTTAGCGGTTTAACTTTTGGTCCAGTTTTTAAAACATTGAATAAATTTGTATAAGCTAAATACAAGACCTAATAATCAAAGAAAAAGGTTCAATTGACTTATAAAGAAGGAAAGATATCTCTATGTAAAATCATTTACTCGTATCCTAGTTCACCAAAGTTTTTTTATCAAGGGTCAGGTCCTGGTAAGCTATAGCAAAGTCATATTATTCCTAGTTACTCCTCAATTCTTCTTAAGTCTTCCTCTTTTTCTCTTACAGTTCTTGAGTACAATCTTCTCGTTTCTTCTTATCGAGCATCATGATGCTTCCTCTTAACACGTTTGAACCACTTAAACCTTATTTCCTTTAATTTACCATCAATGTTAGTCATTTTCAATTTGTCTCTTACTATTACGTTCTTGACCTTATTTTTTCTTGTATAGTTACACATCTAATGGAGCATGCTCATCTCTACCACTATGAACTTACTTCTATGCACCTGTTTAATAAGTCAATACTTTACCATATAGAGCATGGTCAGCCTAATTATTAAACAGTAGAATTTACCTTTTAACTTGAGTGTTATCTTCTTGTCACATAAAACTCTTGATGCACCCCTCCATTTAAGTCAGCTTGATTTGATACGATAAACTATAACTTCATATATCTCATTATTGCTTTGGATGATGAATTTAAGGTATTTAAAAGAATCAGTTTGTGGTTTAACTTCTAAATTAATCTTTATCTCCATATCGAATGCCACCTTAAGATCTGAAATGTTACACTCTAAATACTCGATCTTAGTCTTGCTCAATTTAAAGTTATTCCTTTCTAACGTATCTCTTTAAAGTTCTAGCTTAATGTTGACAATATCTTTAGTCTCATCAACTAAAACAATGTCATCAGCAAACAACATACACCAAGATATATCCTTTTAGATATTATTCACAACTCGTTCATTACTAATGCAAACAGGAAAGGACTCAACAAGAATTCTTAATGTAGACTAATATCTAAAAAAAATACTTTGTACTTCTTCTTATCATTTTTAATTTAGTCTTGATACCTATATACATATCTTTAATAACCTGTATATAGGTTATAAGAACTCTCTTAATTTTTAAACATTTTCACGTCACTTTTCTAAGTATCATGTCATAACTCTTCTTTTAAGTAAATGAAAATCATGTATAGGTCTTGATGTCTTTATCATGTCATAAGTCTTCTTTTAGGTAAATGAAAATCATATATAGGTCTTGATGTCTTTTCCTATTACTCGTAATTAAGTAGCTGCACTATGAAATTCTTATATCTGAATCTATGTTTAACATAATGCCTTTCCTACTTACATTTCTTCCGCCGCTTGTGGTAAACTGAAGAAAGCTTTGGACCAAAAGGAATTGGATGATAAGGCCTTGTGCAGACTAACTAGCTTTGGTCCAAAAGGAATAGGAATGAGCGGTTACATTGAATAGAACAAAATCTCAAACTTTGAAGCCCTTATTTAATATTTTCATAAATGGAAAATGGGTACTAATAAAGACCCTCTGCCTCATTCAATGAGACATGAAAAAGAAAATAGGTAAAGACAAGCACAGATAATAGAGAATGAGAAAGAGACGGAGAAGAAAGCACCTGCGTTAAATTGGTGTGTCAGAAAACAAGCTTACTTTTCTACTAAGCCCACGTCACAACACAACGCTTTATTTCTTGGTGGGTAAGGCCTTGGCTAACTAATGACCTTCTTTTACAGTTCTGTCCCTCCCTCTTTTTCTTATTATTCATTGTTTTTCGTTTATAAAACTAAAACCCCTTCCTCTAATTCTCATTTTCTTTCTAAATTAAAAAATTAACATTTCTACTTCAAGGAGTTTTCTTCATTATTTGTCCCAAATCATTAAAAAATAACTAGTTTATCTAATACTAAAATTCCTATTTCTAAAAAAATTATTTATATTTGAGGGAATGATGCCAAATAATTCTCATATTTTTATAAATATTTATGAATTTTTTAAAGTTGCAATAATTTTACTAATGTTAGATCAAATTACTAAGTTTATTGATGTTGATTACTAAATAAGAACCAATCATTTAAATTATTGTAATTTTAAGTTGAATGATGTAATAAATTTTAAATATACTGATTGATTCATAATTTTTAAATAAAAAATAATATCATATTTATAAATATTCAAATATGATGATAAATTTAACAAAGACACATGTTTTTTTATTTTTAATTAATTGATGTTATATTTTTGCGTGGTGATCGAGACGTAAATTTTATTCCTAATTTATCCTTTTTGTTTTGAAATATGTTATCCTTTTTAATTGATTAATTTTCTAATATCTTAGTAATTAAATAATAAATCTGATATCATTTATAGTTATGTTTCTAAAATGTTAAGACTTTAATTGATTAGAGATCATTATATATGTGTTAGAGAATGGAAATTAAATGTTATAAGATCAAGTCGGTATTGACACTTGATAGTTCTTTTTGAACAAAATTATTATCGTAATTGTTTTCTAAATATAAAAACGAGTAAAAAAGAAGCTGTTAGGGACATTTTTGTACTTTACGAATAACGAAGCTCTTTCTATAAAACTACGGTGGACTGTCTTGCCTTTCTTCAACTCTTTTTTCAATAGCTGATCTTGTCTAGGAAATGGAATCCATGGATCAATCTGAGTCCCCTCTTTCAGATACAGAACTCGTGCCTAGAAATAAGCGTAACAAAATCAGTCCTGATGAAACACTACCCCGACTGAATTCATACTCTACAACCAATTTAGTAGAGCTCAATTCACCCAAATTGTGCAACAATCACGATATTGTCCTTGAAACAGCCGTTTCCATTGGAACTTTGGAGAACGCTAATAACAATGAGAAGACTCACGAAGCCATGGATCTATTGCTCACCAGAGAAATGAAAACTATGGTGGACGGTTGGACTACTCAAGAGCACAGGCAAATTTTATCATCAATTCTTTGTTTCTTCTGTCTCCTTTCCGCAATCTAAAGCTTCTTTCTTTTGCATATAAAAATAAGAAAAGTATGTCCAAATACTCGCCATAGGTGTTTGGTTTAGTGTACGTCATACCCACCCTGCAGTTGTCCTTTGTTGATCGCGATTTCATGTTTACCTCATTTTCTGGTTCAACTTTCAAAGTGTAAAAGCAATAAGGTCTATTTAAACGTTAGATTATTAAAGCGATCCTTCTAATATGATTTTGAAAAGTATATAAACCCCCCTTAATAAAACATACATAAAGCTTTTAAATTTTGATAAATGAAGGCATGTTCGTAATTTCTTATTAAGTGATCAATTTTAGAAAGTACTCTTAACTTAATAAACTTGTTTTCTTAATGGTCTAATTAAAACTATGATTCCTTTTATAAATAATTACTTCAAGTCAAAAAATATAATTTTTTAATAAGATCATCTTCTATGATAAATACACATAATATGTATATCGTATTCAATTTGTCTAGTTGACTATAGACTACTGAGTCAGATTGACTGCATACATCTATATACATGCGTTGGTGATTAAATAAACCAATAACTGATATAGGTACGACTTAACAAGATGATCCAGATGGACGTATACTCTCACATATCATATACAATACAAAAACAACAGGTATGGTGTACATGCATTGCAATATGGATATGTGCGAATGGAATGTTGTTTACTTGATTTGTACGGATCATCCATCAGGTAATTCCTTATGGGGATAATGAAATACGGGAGGGGAAGTTGGATGCAAATTGCAGAGGAATTGGTGCAGACAAAAGATCCCAAGCTAGTGGAGGAGCATGCTGAGCTTGTCTTCAAGAGCGTCCAGTTGTCAACGTCGGAGACTGCGGGGACACCACTAATACTGATATAATGAATCAACAACAATATCAGCACCAAAACCCCATGTTCGCTACTCATCCCTCAGCTGATTCCTCAGTCCGGCAGGTCATGTTTGTTCCGCCATCCCCAGCTGTGGCTTCAGCACTGCCCAGGCCAGCCATGGTTATGTACCCAATTGCACCATCTCATAATCCAGATATTTGGCAAGCTGGAATAGTAAGCGACGCCCCATCATCATCTGCTCCTAACACTGACATCACCAACAAGATGATGATCCAGCAAGGATATCAAGTCCCTCCTCCTCCTCCCCCTGCTTCTCCACAACCGAATGACGGCTCCGGCATTGATTTGGAGCTTCGCTTAGGTCGTGATGGAGGTGAAATGGATGACGGTGAAGAACCCCTCATGTATCGTTGGCTTTGAATCTGACTTTTAGGCCTGAAACTGACTTTTAAAGTTTCTTGTTGTGTTTACTTTGATGCTCGCATCATTTTTCCCATCTTCCTGTAGGATGTTATGTTATGAAGGACATTAACTGATGTTTTATTATATGAACAACCCCTTTCTTTTCTATAAGTTGATGCAATTAACTGTAGCTAGTAGCCTAGGTACCATTTCTAATCTATCTCTTCAGTATAGTGTTGTCACCTCAAGTCCGTACTCGCATTGTATTCTTCGTTCTGATCTTCTGTCGTCAAAGATTAATTTTCACTAATAATAACAATTTCACCTTGACCATTATTGCCTAGTGAATAGAGTGTGAATAATTGTACTGAAAAATTATACCAAGTAAATTCTAAGAAAATACTAGAGAATTACAGACGGTCCCACTTGAATTCCAATCTTCTAGATATAATTTTCCTAGACATGTAATTTAATAGCACAATAATTCACTACAATTATACCCAACAATAGTCATTAAATAGACAAATAACAAACATTAGAATTTAACGAAGTTCAACCAATTATGTCTACTTCTTCAGACACTACTAAATTAGTATTTCACTATTTTCTAGAAATAATACAAGTAAAATACTATAAAAGAAGATAAGGAATTTTATATTTCGAAAGACAATTTTGGAATGCTTAAGATAGGTGAAGGAGTCTTCTTTTTATAACTTAAGAAGACTCCCTCATCTTTGTAATTCTTCAATATGAGATTTCAAAATATGTCATAAGTCAACAATTTTTCACCTTGACATATTTCGCATCTTCAAATCTCTCACAAAACTCATCTTTAGTAGTGTCTTCAAATGCGCTTTACAGTGCCCATCTTCAATTTTTAGCAATATTGATCAAGTCCAAACAATATTGGAACTTGACCGTAGTCACCACCTTTGTCAACATATCAGCAGAATTCTCAGTGGTCTTAATCTTCTGGATTACCACTCTACCTTCTTCTGGAACCTCTTGTACAAAGTGATAATGGACATCAATGTGCTTCGTCCTTGTATGATAAAGTTGATTCTTTGCTAAATGAATGACACTTTGCCTATCACAATGTACTTTGACATGCTTCTGTCCAATTCTCAATTCATCCAGCAATCCTTGAAGCCAAATTGTCTCATTTACGGCCTCTATAATTGCCATATACTCTGCCTCTATAGTTGACAAAGTAACTGTTGACTGTAAGGTAAACCTCCAACTGACTGGTTCTTTTGCAAAAGTAAACATATAGCCAGTTGTTAATCGACGTTTATCTAAATCACTGGCATAGTTGAAATCACAATATTCAACTACACATTAACCGTCTTGCTTTTCCCGCTGAAACACCAAACCAACATCTACGATGTTCAAAATGTAATGTAGAATCCATTGCACAGCTTGTCAATGTTCCTTTCTAGGATCATGCATATACCTGCTCACAACCCCAATTACCTGTGAAATGTTGGGCCTTGTGCACACCATGGCATACATCAAGCTACCAACCACATTTGCATACGGTAATTTAGTCATGTACTCTCGTTCTACATATTTCTTTGGAGATAGGAATGCACTGAGCTTTATACGAGGAGCGAGCGGAGTACTAACAGGTTTTGACTTCTCATTCATGTCAAAAAGTTGTAGTACCTTTTTCAAATATTGCTTTTAAGTCAAACATAATCTCCCCAACTTTCTGTCTCTACTTATCTCCATGTCGAGAATTTTCTTGGCTTCACTAAGATCCTTCATTTCAAAGTCCTGATTCAACTGAATCTTTAATCTCTCAATTTCTCTTTGATTCTTTAAAGCTATCAACATATCATCAACATACAGAAGAAGATAGATATAGGATCTATCTTGTAGCTTGCGAAAATACACACAGTGATCATATTTGCTTCTAGTGTACTTTTGCCCCATGATAAACTTATCAAATTGCTTGTACCGCTGCTTCGGAGATTGGTTCAATCTATACAACAATTTTTCAAGCTTACACACCATATTCTCTTTTCCAGCAACTTTAAAACCTTCAGGCTCAGTCATATAGATTTCCTCTTCTAAGTCTCCATGTAAAAACACAGTTTTTACATCCAATTGAACTAGTTCCATGTCAAACTGTGCTACCAAAGCCAATAAAATTCGAATGGAGGAATGTTTTACAATTGGAGAGAAAACTTCATTATAATCAATTCCCTCCGTCTGAGCATAGCCTTTAGCCATCAACCTTGCTTTTTAGCGAACATTATCCTTATTAGGAAATCAACTTTCTTTTTATATACCCATTTGCATCCAATTCCCTTCTTTCCTTTTGGGAGCCTAGTTAGCTTCCACGTCTGATTCTTATGAAGGGAATGTATTTCTTCATTCATGACTATCCTCCACTTATTTTCTTCTGAACTTTGGACTGCTTCCTTATAAGTGGTAGTAATGTCATCAATTTCGATTAGAGATGCATAAACCACCATATTAACATAACAAGCAGGTACTTAAATGTTTTGGCTTTCTCAATGCAATTGGTAATTGTTGCTGTGGAGATTCTTGGATTGGAACCTCTTCTTCATATGGCTCGTCTTCTATTATAGGAGTTCTACACCTGCTTCATCATTTGCTGGGGTAACAATTCTTCCTTTAAACTCCACCTGTTTTGGAGTACCATTTGTCTACTTAACATTTTTAATTGTCACCTTTCTTAACATGGTAGATTTGTCAAAGGTAACATCCCTGCTGAAAATTATTTTCTTTGACTCTAGGCACCAAAGACGATATCCTTTCA
The DNA here is from genome assembly GCA_027478365.1 of Erythroxylum rufum. Taxonomy (NCBI): domain Eukaryota; kingdom Viridiplantae; phylum Streptophyta; class Magnoliopsida; order Malpighiales; family Erythroxylaceae; genus Erythroxylum; species Erythroxylum rufum. The sequence goes on along the minus strand of JANIHZ010000210.1, from coordinate 19,796,590 downwards.
CACTAGAGGTGATCCCTATGAAAATTGTTCTATTTGCACGTGCATCCAACTTTGACTCCTTAACATGATAGTATGCAATGGAACTAAACACATGTAAGAAATCATAATTTGTAGCAGGTTTTCCAAACCATTTTTCCAATGATGTTTTACCCCCAATAGCAGTTGACGGAAGGCGATTAATGAGATGACAAGCTTATGTAACAACCTCAGCCTAAAATTCTCTGCCCAACCCGGCATTAGACAACATACACTGAACTTTCTCCAACAATGTTCGGTTCATATGTTCTGCCATCCCATTTTGTTGTGGTGTATTCCGGATTTTAAAGTGTCTGACAATACCTTCGTCTTCGCAGACTTTTAAAAATATATCACTCTTGTACTCCCACCATTATCTGTACGGAGACACTTGATCCTTCTACCTGTTTGAGTTTCCACCATCTTCTTCCATTTGAGGAAAACTCTCAGCACTTCAACCTTAGTCTTTATAGTATACACCCATACTCTTCGGGGAAAATCATTAACAAAGGTCACATAATAGTGTTTTCCTCCCAAAGAAGTTGTTTTGGAAGGTCCCCACACATCAAAGTAAACATAATCCAAAATATCCTTCGTATCATGGATTGTAGTGCTGAATTTTACTCTTATCTGCTTCCCTTTGACACAATCTTCACAAAAGTCTAATTTGTAGGCCCAAACTCCTTTCAACAATTCTTGATTTACTAACATCTTCAAGGATTTTTCACCTGCATGTCCCAAGCGCATATGTCACAACCTAGCTGCTTCTAGCTCTTAATCATCATCAATAGCTACTGTTGTTGTTTCAATAACTACATTACCCTGGTAATAATACAAGTTATTGTTTCTTCGAATTCTTTTCATTACCACAAGTGCACCAGAGATTACTTTCACTATTCCATTTGTTGCATTTATAGTGTAGCCTTTTGATTCTAGAACTGCTATAGAAATGAGATTCTTCGTGAAACTTGGCACGTATCTGACATCTATTAGAGTCCTAGTTGTTCCATCGTGATTCCTTAAGCAAATTGAACCAATCTCATTTATTGTGCAAGGATTGTCATTTACTGTGTAAACAACTCCACCTTCTAGCTCTCTAAAATCAAAGAACCAATCCCGATTGGGACACATATGATGGCTACAGCCTAAATCGAGTAGCTATGGACTAGAAGGGCTTATTGAGGATGTAACAACCAATGAAAGATCCGAGTCTACATCTTCACATTTAGCAACATTCGAATTTGCAACAGCCTTTCTCTTATCAAGTTTGTTTTTATTCTTCAGCTTTGGACAATCCTTTTTCGAGTGCCCTTTTTTCCCTACAAAAATCACATTCATCTTTGCTCAATTTGAGCCTCGACTTCAATCTCCCTTTCTTTCCTTTAATCTAGCTCTGCGAACATCCTCTAACCACCAAAGCTTCTGCTACTCCACTTGTACGTTCTTCCTTTGTCTTCCTTCTCAAATCATGACTGTACAAAGCAGCTATAACTTCACTAAGAGATACATCAACCTTCCCATGAAGTAAAGTAGTTTCAAGAAACTCAAACTTCTCAGAAAGGGATCCTAACAACATCAAAGCTAGATCTTCATCTTCAAATGTCACATCCAAATTCATTAAATCAGTAACTAATTGATTAAAATTGGTGATGTGATCATTTATAGTGGTACCTGGAATATAAGAGAAACGAAACAATCTTTTCTTCATATGAAGCTTATTCTAACTACTTTTATTTAGAAATTTCTCTTCCAACGCGTTCCATAATATAGATACAGAAGTTTCTTTTGAGAAAGCATACTTTTACTCTCTGGAAAGACAACTTTTACTCTCTGGAAAGACACAATCGAATTGTACCACATGTCAAACGATTTATAGTCTTCCAATCTTTCTCCTCAACATCATCTGGTTTCTTTTCTTCAATGACGATGTCAAGACCTTGTTGAAAAAGGGCATCTTGAACTTCACTTTTCCACATGCCGAAATGACCCGTACCATAAAAAATATCCAAAGCAAATCTTGCATTTATCACCGTAGTCCTTGCTAGAATAGACGAGGTAGAAGTTGTCGATGTGGTTGGTGTAGTCGTATCTTTGATTTCTATCATCTCTCCTACAATTTCTATTCAATAGTTGTCAATGCGGAATGTCAATAACCAAAAAAAAATCTTTTCTGATGTGGAAGATCATATCACACTGCAATCACAGAGCATACTAAGAAAAAACCTTGACTCGTACCCTCAAAAATCTCCACTGCAAATCTTTCATTTGTCACGGCAGTTCTTGCTAGAATAGACGACGTAGAAGCTGTCGACGTGGTTGGCGCAGTCGTATCTTTAATTTCTGTCATCTCTCTTATAATTTCTATTCAATAGTTTTCAATGCAGACTGTCAATAGCCCAAAGAAAAATCTTTTCTAATGTGGAAGATTAGACCACACTGCAACTACAGAGCATACTAAGAAAAAACCTTGGTTCTGATACCAATTGTTGTGAAACTCTAAATTAATTTCCACTAATAATGACAAATTCACTTTGACCATTATTGCCTAGGTGAATAGAGTGTGAACGATTGTACTGAAAAATCACATTAGGTAAATTCCCAGGAAAGTCTGGAGGGTCACAGACGGTTCCACTTAAGAGATTGGAATTTACCTACTAAATTGATATTTCATTATTTTCTGGAAATAATACAAGTAAGATACTACAAAAGAAGATAAGGAATTTTATCTTGTGAAAGACAATTTTAAGATGCTTAATATAAGTGAAAGAATCTTCCTTTTATAATTTAAGTAGACTCTCCCATCTTTATATTTCTTCAATGTGAGATTTCAAAATGTCTAAAGTCAACGTCGTCTTCTTCTATTTCTTTCCCTTCTTTCTCGGCCTTTGCAAAAGAGACTTTGACGTTACCATCAAAGTTAGCCTCTCTTTTATGTTTAATCCAACGCTTAGAGACCTGTACCGTACCAGTCGGTACCGACCGAAAAACGGTACCCAGATCTCGTCTTGGGTATCGGCCAAAAATATCGGCCGGTACTGGCCAATTTCGGCTGTACCGGCCCGTATTCAAAATATTGGTCAAAAACTGGCCGGTACCGAAAATTTTAAAAAATTGGGGGTCTTTTTTGTAAAATTTTCAGAAATTTTCAAAATTTCCCTCCCTCTCTCCTACCTATCATTCCCCTAATTTTTTTCAAAGTTTTTAAAATAATAATAAATATTTTATTCTTAATAATAATTATAAATTAAATAAAACTTAAAAATAAATTATTTTTATTTTTATTACTAATAAATTGTTTTTATTT
>JANIHZ010000210.1:19774125-19784477 GCA_027478365.1 Erythroxylum rufum | reverse complement strand
CAAAAATCCAACTGTAGCCAGTCCGACTCTGATCCCTTATCACATCATCCGTTAACGTTGGTATCATGTTATTATTATTATTATACTCACACACAACTCTTGCAGAGAAATAGGGACTTCACACTCACGTGTTATCTGCTTCTTCCGTTGCAAATAGTACAAGTATGTATAAGCAACAAGCTTCGCTAAAAATGTTGTTTACAGAATACAAATATTACCTGGGGTTTTGCTTTGCTCTGTTAATTAATGCGAACGCCAATTCATTCACTGTTCGTGACCGATTAGGACTTGAGGTATACTGCTTTTTTCTTTTCTCTCTTTCCTTCCTCTCCTTCGCCATCTCATGCCAATCATACATTACATGCTCGGCTAACGAAAATATTAGCAATACACGTATTCTTTTTGATAATCACAATAGATAAAGTTTGATGACTTTTCAAGAATAAAATATTATCTCCATTGCATTGCAAACGAAGCATCCTATTATTCCTTCTACCAAAGTACTAGTTTTACTACATAAACGAAAAACAGGGGCGTGGATTTCCTGGAGCACTTGGATTTGCGTTGCAGTCCCATAGTAATAATATGAACCCATCAACATGAATGAGTAATTAATTTATAGGTGTATTCTGATCAAACAAATTTATTAAAAAAATATTCGAAGTCTGCCTGGCCCCACCTTTTAAATCATTTTAAGGTCAGGGGACAGCTCAAACACAGCCTGTTTGCTTATCTCGTTATAATTTTGTATTATTATGGTCCATTTGGGCCCTTATTGGGTTATGGGCCCCAATTTAGGCCCTTCAAATTTGGAATTTATAATAACAATATTACGACTTGTTATAAATCTTTTAGTAAAACCAAACAATTGAAATCCATTAGAACTACAAATTCTGACCCAAATACATCGGATTTTTTCCTTGTCTGAGTATAACTAAACTACCCAACCGCGCATTGATCATTAATCATTATGTAACATACACATGTGCTCTTGTCTTGAGGGCTAAAATTGGAATATAAACCGAAATAAAATTTCACGGGACAATAAATTAGGGCTTAGACTAAAACCCTAGCCTGCTTTTCTTCCTCAAAGCAAAGAAGAAGAAGAGTCGAAAGCCCTAACTCGCCGACAACACCTTCAAAGCTACTGTGTCACCGTTCGACACGTTCATTACCGTCGGCGACACCACCGACCGATATTAGAAGAGCTGAAAATCCTCGTCTTTGACGTTCGTCTTTTTCCGCTCTTTTCTTTCTTTCTTTCTTTCACGTGGTTTTAATTCCCGTTAATGTTTCTGTTTTATCTTTTTCGTTCTCCATCATGCATGTCGAGATAACTATCTGAACATTCAATTGACGAACTGCGTCCCCTGTTGGAAACATGTCTACGTATGTGTAGTAACTCAGAAAGAAGATCATTTAATGCTCTCATGTAATTAATAACTGCTTCTTTGGTTTAACATTAAGTGACATATTCATCGACTTCCTTGCATATGCTTGTTTTCTTGTTCATGATTTGCATGTTCTAACTCTTCGCTTTGCCACACTCGCAGGTTACTTAGCTATCACACTTTTCTTCGTCTTAGGTGCAAGAAGTTTAGTCCATGGGTGTTGAATTAGCCCATCAATACACGCAGTTCAACGACATGGAAGATGTTAATTTCACTGATTCCCAATTGGTTTCCCATGTCAGAGATGCCTTGGTTTTAGTTCAGTCGGTAAGCATTATGATTTTTGCTTCCTCTAGATGTCATGTCTCTCTATGTATTTTTACGCTTTTTCCAACACTTACTACTGTTGGAAGATTTCCCTGTGATTTCCTACTCTACACTATAGTTCTCCAATAGTAACCGAGGGAGCCTTTTTGTCCACTTGCCGATACTTGTAACTTTGAAATCATCCCTGAGTTCTCCAGAATTATGATATGAAGTCTTAATTTTCTTTATTGTTTCCACATCACATTTGTGCTACACATAGCTGTTATCTAGATGTCGAGAAATTATTTTTAAGATTAACTGCAGAATGATTCCCCTGCAAGAGTTTCATCTGCCATTCTATGGTTACCCTCTTTCTTCTGAATTTCTGTTTTTAACTTATTGGCTTTCGTTCATGAAAATTCTTTTTCTTTTTCCAATTGTATTTTGGTTTAGCTTTGAAGTATTTGTGTTTTGAAAATTGTTCAGATTTCATCATTATACTGAGCTTTTTGCTTTCCTTTCTTTTTTTGGTTATCTGACTGAATGAAAAATTATTCAGGCACGCCAATGGCTTAACCCTTTAAAGCCAACCTGGCTATTCAGGTTGGTGTATTCCATCTCCTCAAATCCATACTTTTGACTCCTTATTAATGTTAAGGAGCAGTTCACTTCTTGTGTTCCTAATACAATGTGTCAATGTCCGAGATTTTTAGGGTCTTTTACGACTGGAATAATGAGAGCAATGAATGTTTGTTGTGGAAATATGTTTCAAGTTTCTCGAAAAGGGAGTAGTGAAGAATTAATGAAGGAAATGTGCTTTTCTTGACAAATAAACCTTCATTGAGGTTGGGTGATCTATGTACGTCCACATGCTATCTGCTTATGGAATTGGATTTTAATGCATATATAACTAGGTTTCATGTTTTGGCTATATTAGTTTGTGAAACTGGCTATTATTGAAGTTATTAATTTTTTACATGGCTATCTCCTGGCTGGTGTACAAACAAAATTGATCAACATGCTTATGGGTTGACCAATTCCTTTGTTCACTCTTTGAACAGGACTCCTCGACCCCTATTCCAAACCAATCTAAACTGGTCGTTTTCAGTTTAGCATTGTTTGGTGTTTCCTTGAAGGTTTTTTTGGTTCCAGTTCTGAATTCTCGAGAACTGATGAATGTTGATTTGGTTTTGGTTCAACATTAACCTTAACCAAAATCTACCTGTTAGCAGTCTTAGTTGTCAAAAGGTAGTGGTTCTTGCTGCAGTATGGAAATAGATTGTTTTATTTGACTTTCTTTTCTTATTGTTTCATTAGCTGACAAAGTCAACTATTTGTTTCTTTGTTTCCTTTCCTTTGTTTTTATGGTAGTGAGTTTGTGTTCTAAGCTGGGCTTCTTTTGAATTAGGGTGATAGCGAGAGTTACCACCAACTTGTAGGGGTTATGCATCATTCTCAACGTCTAGCAGCTGATGAGGTGGCTCTGCTGGTGGTAGGTTTCCTACACAATCAATATCTTGTTTGACAATGATACTTGGTGCAGCTCTTTCATGCATTTTCTATAGCTGATTTGACTGTTTCTTTACAGACAAGCCTGAAGGCATTATCTGGGGCTGTTTCTTATATAGACAGTGTTTATCATCAGTCGCTACTGAATTCTGTAAGTTGTTGTTTTTGTCCTTACTATGATTGCCAGGAGTAACAGATTGGAATGAGACTCATACAAGCTAGCTTTTCAGATTTTTAGTATGAAGATGTGGAACTATGGACCTGATGTCATGGATGCCCTGCTTGAACTAGTTATAAACTTGGTATGCTTTTTCAAGAGTGCTCGAAATATTAATCTTTAGTTTGTGGAAATCTCTCATTTATTCTTTTTTTTTTAATCATTTGATAGGCTACATCAAGTGGAAAATATCTTGATTCATGTTTGGATATGCTCGTGAGTAATTTTATGCCCCCATTGTATTTAGTAGAGGCACTAAAGCAGCCCCGTGGTCAGACGAAAAAGGAGCAAGTTCTCTCTCGACTTCACATTGCTCTAAAAGAAATTGTTCAATTGGTTCCTGTTGCAGCTATGAGGTTATCTTCAATAGTGGTCCAGAAGATGCCAATGACCTTTAAGAATGATGGCGAAAAGGATAGATTGAAATACCGTGTAAGTTCAAACTGTTTGGAATTATTTGCATTATGGATGTTTTTTTGACTGTTCATCTTAATAAATTTCAACATATAGATAGAGCAGTTCCAAATGAATGCAGCTATGGTTAACAATGGCCATGGGTTTTTGGTTTCAGAACTCGAACTTTGTGCTATTTCTTTGGCTGCAATGCCAACTTTTTTGTGTATTGACTTTTTTCTACTACATGCCACAGTTATTTTTCCAGAAGCTATGATACTTTTTTGGATTATTTTTCTGCTTTACACCTATTTTCTTGTTGCATGCACAAAGTGATTATACAATTCCATTGTCTAATCATTTGTTCTGAACATTAAAAATGTGATTGTGATCCTTTAGTGAGTGATAAATGATACCCATACAAATGACATGTCCCATTTAACAAGTTTATGATAATTTCTTCTTTCATCTGTAATCAAAGTAAGAAATTGACCAAATTTTCTTTTTGAGTTCAAGTTGGCTTTCTGGCACTATTGCTATCTGGTCTAGTGCCTTATCAGAAAGTGGTGCTTATATTATTTTTCATTGTTTCCTCAATTTTTTGTCAATCTAATAAAAATTTGCTCTTGATCATTGGATCTGAAGACTTGTTTTACTGCCGTTGTAGACTGAGATGTATGTGGAGAATATGCTGAGGTTGGAGAGTGGTGCAGTTGGGGAATATGATGGGAACAGGATGCTTATGGCAGTAGTGGATATGCTCATAGAATTGGATGTAAGTATCTATGAGTTGATTGCTGGGAAATTGTTCTCCATTTGCTCTGTAATCATATAATGTTGGAATTCTGTATGCAGGTTGCAATTGGTTGGGATGACATTCTACGAGATGATTCGTCTAAAGGCATTTTTAAAATTGAGCTGGAGGATGACACTGCCAATGACGACGACGACGACGAGGAGTACGGCGATGGTGAGGTAAATTGTTCCTATTAATTACTCAATGAGAAAAATTAAAATGGAGGCTAGAATTGTACTGTTTGATTTAGAAAGAGAAAGACTACCTGAGTGATGTTTATTGTGTTCTCTTATACTGATTGCATTTGGGGGCATATTATATAGACTCAACATTATGCAAGAAATGTTTACAGAATGCACTTGCATAGACAGATCACTGGCTGATAAGTTCAGCTTAACCCAGTGAATATCTCAATAATTTTCAGATGTGATTGTTTTTCAAAATCTTTTTAGAACAACGTAACAAGATTAGTTATCTTAGTGTGGCTGCTGTTTCTTTTGTCTGCAAAATGTACCTTGTATGACAGTTGCTCTATGGTTGGTTTACTAAATTTGGTCATGACCTCACTATAAAAATGTTAATTTGTGTTATTAATCACTAGATGCACCTTCCATATTTTTTGTTAGTTGTGGCAATTTTGTTTCAATTCTTTTTTTAATATGAATTATGCATCTGAAGCTGATTAAGATCTCTATACAGCTTCCAAGAACTTTAAGTCACAGGAGTTTAGGCAAAAACATTATAGCTGACTTGTTAGATAGCTTGATGGTGAGGACTTTTGAGCATCTAGAATCCTGTGCAAGTAGTAATCGTCTGAGTGAGGTACTTACCCGGACCAGAATGCAGTTCATATTTTAAATCTTGTCAACATTACAGACTTAAAGTGACTCTTTCTCTTCATGTTTTAGGTATTTAAAACTCTGGTGGACTCATTCATGTTAACCATTCTGAACACATACAAATCCAAGTTTGCTCAGGTATTGAACTTGTCTTACTCTTTAACTATGAATCTTAATTGGTGCATTAGAGCTGTAATAGTGTAAGTTCTGCTATTTTGTGCTATCAAGAGGGCTGTCAATTGCATATTGTTTCATTCAAATTCTTTATTTAGTTGAAAATTATTGCTTGGAAAACTGTGTTGAATCAGTCATAGATTAGAAGTATCAAGTTTTTAGTAAACTGAATTCTGCATTACTTTAAGCTATTCCTGTTCTGTTAACGATAATGCTCATAACACGGAAGTAACTTTTGATAATAGCAAGTAAATTGTGTCAACTCTTAACATTTTGTTTTCAAATGTTTATTGTTAAGGCTCTTTTCTTGTTTCCCTTGCAGTTTGTTGTGTTCTATGCGTGCGCGTTGGATCCTGACAAATGTGGAGTGACCTTTGCACAAACGCTTGTGGATAGGTTCATTTATGGTGATAATCCACTTACTCGGTAAGGTTTTGTGTATTATAAAGTTCTTGACTGGGGATCTTCACCCATGGTCTTTACAATCTAATAGTTCTGATTAGTAATCATTTTGGCCTTATCTTCTGGCTTGAAGCTGTTTTCTCACCTAGGTTGTGCTTGCAAGTTGCAACTTTTACTTCCTTTACTGTGTTCCCTACAATGTGAATTTCTTCACATTCTACGTCATATTTTCTTTAGGTGAAGAATTGTGCTCTGGATTAGCCTCCTGAGTGCTGTGTAATACATTTTTCATTTGTATGTGCTTATATCTGTGACTGGTCAAAGCAAGCAATCTGGTTTTTCTTGAATGGAGTTCCTAAGTTGAACCTCAACTTCCTTTGTCATGTTGATTTCATTTATCTCATTTATGTTCTCACCTCCAGCTCACACGACTGATGTTTTATGTTGGTTTTATAATTATGTTATTGCCCCTTTGAGCTGCAGTCAATTCAATCAATCAACTTTAGTTTGAGTTTCCTTACATGCTGGGTTACATTATCCATGTTCTTATTTCTTTTGTTATTTAATAATTGAAAGATTGATTGTCAGGATTTAGTTTAGAGGTCATTTAACATAATCTACTTTCGTTGGCTCTTTAATAATTGAAAGATTGTCAGGATTTAGATTAGAGGGCATTTTTCATAATCTACCTTCTTTGGCTATATAATGCAGGATGAGTGCTGTGGCTTACCTTGCTAGTTATTTGGCTCGTGGGAAGTTTTTGTCGGCTGCGTTTGTTACTACAATATTGAAAAGGTTCTGAAACATCTAAGATGCAATTTTGAATATTCATTTATGTTTCTGGTCTTCAATGCTGTTTGGGGTACTAGGTACTGATTTGGATGGTTTTTCAGGCTGGTGCATTGGTGTTGTGAATATTGTAAATCCAAGGATGCTGTTATGAATCCAAAAGGCCATAGAGTTTTCTATTCTGGATGTCAGGTATTTTTTCTTTTTTTGTTATAACATCTGATTATATGAATAGTTTTATTATGATATCTGTGCATGTTCATTTGCAATTACACCATCTGTTGTTTCTTGAATGTCTGTTTTGGATGTAGTTATAAGTCAAATTGATTTCATAGATGGTGTTAGGCAAACTTAGAATATGTTTTCCCTACTGTTAACACATATTGGGAGACAAAAAAGATGATTGAAAAATTTGCTTAGGAGTCATCTTAATAATGGAGATGATAACTTGCATTTTATTGCCAAGCAGCTGAATTTCATTTTGTAAGTTTTGACTTCATCTCCATGTCCATATTATAGCATCCTCAGCAAGTACCTATTGGTTATTAAGGTTGCTGACTGTGTGTTCATGCTGGTGTTAATTAATGATTTTGACATTTATTACGCTTCATGTGGTAGGAGGCAAGTTTCTTCCTTTGGTCTGGAAGTTTTTCTTTATGTTCGTATCTCGATACTTGGTGTTTCATTAGGATGCAAGTGTAGAAATGATGGTTTCTTCCTTTGGTCTGGGAGTTTTTCTTTATGTTCTTATCTTGGTGTTTAATTATGTGCCACAGGCCATCATGTATGTACTCTGCTTTCGGATGAGGTCAATTATGGAGGTTCCTTCGCTCAAGTCACAGCTTCTTTTCATGCCTATCGAATCAATTTTGAAGAGTAAATTGGATCCTTTGAAGGTGAGGAATCTGACAGGCTTGAAATTCCAATAGTTACATCAAAATTCAGAATTGGTTAATTCTTAATCATGATTCTCTTCATAAAATTTGATGAATCTAATATTGGGATTGTGTTTGCTTCCCTGTTGTTGCATAGGTGTGTCTGCCATCTATAGCAGACGAGTTTCTCAAACAGGCAAAAGCTGCTCACCTGTTTCCATTGCCTGATTCATTGATTTTTAACGGTCTGTTGGAGTCACATTTCTCAAGCGATTTTGGAGGGCTGGAGAGGCTGGACATGTTCTTTCCATTTGACCCATGCTTGCTTAAAAATTGTGACAGGTTGCTTTAATCTTCTACTATAATTGAGGCACATAATTGTTTTACTTCTGTTTCTTTGTCCCTTTTGTTTGAGTGGGAGTTTATTTGAATGAGCTCAAATTTAAATAATCTTTTGAGAATTGCTCTAGAAATACCCTTTTCTTTCCTAATTTGTCACCTGTCATGTTGCTTGACCAACTAATCCTGAGACACTGAATCTCGAGTTTCCAGGGGAAAGAAGATAATTGACCCCCTCACTTTTTTTGTTGATATAGTCTCCCTAACAGTCTTCTGTAGATTAGTTTATGGTTGGTAGTATGTTGAGGGATTAACGGATGATTCACATTCTAACATAGATTTAGTGACAATTTTGTTGATGGAAAGATTAGGATGTGGAATCAGAGAACGGGTGGCATATTTAATTTTTTCTCTGAATATGATTTCATGTTTGATGTATTTGGTCAGGAGTTTCATAAGGCCAAACTTCTTGTACTGGAAGAACGTGAAAACTACTTACGGTGGTGATGAGGAGGATAGCAGTGATGAAGAAATTGCAGAGGATGGTGATGGTTTGACAGACAACGGGGAGAAGTTGATGGGAAGGAGTTATGAAATGCAAGATGTTGATATTGACCATTTTGACTTTGCGATGAGCAAGATGTCTATCACACCTAGGAATACATTTGGTGGTCAGCGAATGCAAATGCCTTCAAGAATAAGGCCCTCTACAAGTCCAGAGTCCTTATGAAAACAGAAATAAGAAAGTGATTAACCATGTAGGGCGTTGGGCTTATACTGTTATACGTGATCATCCTATAGTCTATTGATTTATATAAAGCTGTTGTAAAATTATTCCCAGTTGTTTTTTCTTTTTCACTCCAAGACCCGAGTATAAATTCTCTGTTGAGTTGGGCTTTAATTTTAAGGTATGCAGCTATTAAAATTGAAATCTTAATTTTGAGAGTTGATAATATATCGCCTTTCCATTTTTCTTTGTCTTCATTAGATTATCCCTAATGTTTGCATCCAAAGAAGCTGAAAACAATTTAGAATGTATATGATTTGTTGTCTATTCTCACATTGAAAGAAGTGAAATTTTAATATTGGGGTTTCTGCAGTTTCAATGTTTCAAATGCTAAGGAGTTGGATTTGTCTTTTTCAATCATCACTTGTGAAATTATGTGCGATTGGGACAGGACTACTTATACTTTAAGATAGGATATGTTTTAAGTCTTTAAATTTTGACGCTTGATAAGATACGATTTGGTTATGTTAATTACACTTGTTTATTTATTTTATTCTGGCATAATTTCAGTGCTTAAATGGAAAATTTAATATTTATTTTATTTTAAGATAAAATAAATAAATATTGCATTAAAATTGGAGAATCATTTGCTAAAATCAAGAGCACGATAAAAGGAAACTAGGTTTTGAGTAGGAGAGGAGAAAGATACGCCATTAGCTTCTCTATATTACCCTATTTTTGTTTCTTTGTAATTTGTTCATCTTTCATATTTTCTTCTATTTTTGGTGTTGGAACTAAAGTTACAAGGGGCCAATTCTAAATATTCTCATTCAAGTGAATTTAAAACTTTAGTTGTAATCTTGTGAGATTTTGTTTTAAACCTAAATTTTATTTTAATTCAATTATTTATTGTTTTGTGTTCTTTTATTTCTTGAGAAATCAATATTAATTAATATAACAATTTAATCTGATGTTGATTATTTTACAAAATATCTGTGAATTCAGTGATTCATAATTGTTACAAAGGATTGATATAAATAGTAACTAAGTTTTTTTTATTTATGAATTTACATATTTGATTTATAAGAAATAAGAAAACTAAATTGAATAGGTATAGTTATTTCAATTATTTAATTTAAGGTTTATTCTTTTTGACTAAGCTTATTTTTGTCATTCAATCGATATGGAATACTATCATATTCAATCAATTAATGATAAGTTTTGGTTTGATATTAGGTTTGAACTAATTAATTTATAAAAATTTGAGAATTATTATAGTTATCTTAACAAGTTTCGAAGTAACTATTTGAATAGTGAAAATTATTCTTTCTTAAACCAATGATCAATGTTATAATTAAGTGAGATATTTCACTTAAATTGAAGTCAAGTACCATTGAATTTCTCATTTTAATACTTAGTTGGAAGATTAAGGCCCTATTTGGCAATTAGTTGATTGCATTAGATGTTAGCTGATTATATCAGCTGATTTGCTCAGCAGATTGCATTAGTTGTTTGTTAGAGATGTTTGGTAAAATTAACTATTTAGTATTAACTATTTATGTGTAAAATGACTTATAAAGACATAACTTTTAAAA
>JANIHZ010000210.1:19745454-19756633 GCA_027478365.1 Erythroxylum rufum | reverse complement strand
TCAAGAGGATTTTATCTTATTTGATCATCGTTGAGTTTTCAATTTCCTTTCCCAAAAAAATCAAAAAATACCTTTTTATATATTTTTCTTTCAATTAGACCAATTTAGTTAGATTTATCAAAGATCCAAAATGCCCTTCCTAACCAATTTAGTAGCATTTCATGATAATTAGGCTAGCTTAGATCCATTGCACTAGGTTCCGATTAAGTGAGACTACCCAAGGTTGCACTCTATATTGCAATCCTTCGAATTAAATTTTTGATTTGGTCTCTAAGGGATAACCCAAAGACAAATCGCAAATCATCTGGCCATAGCTCAAAATAAGTAAATGAGGTGAATGTGACAACGTTGGAGAAAATATTAGATGATCTTACATCTTTGGTGCGGCAACTTGCAGTTGCAAAGAAAGAAGAAGCAAAGGTATATGGAATATGTTTGATGTTGGGACACCCTACTGATGCATGTCCAGTTTTGTAGGAAGAAGGTGCGAAGCAATCAATACCATGGGGGGATTTTTTGGACAAAATCAAAGGAATTATGACCCATTCTCTAACACCTATAATCTGGGTTGGTGCGATCATCCAAATTTGCATTATAGGAACTCTTAAGGACAACAAGCTATTACAAATTTTCCAACAATATAGGCAACCATATATACTGAGACAACATCAATAAATGGCACGCAATTTTGAAGATACGTCTTCTTTGGAAGATATAGTTAAATCTTTGGCCACTAACACCATAACGTTTCAGCGATATACTCAAACTAGTATTCAAAATCTTCAAAATCAATTGAGCCAAATGGCAAAAACCATCAATCGGTTGGAGGCACAAAGCTCTAGAAAATTTCTAGCTCAACCAGAAATTAATTGCAAACAAAGTGCCAAAGCTGTCATGTTGTGGAGTGGTAAGGAATTGAATGAACCATCTCTAAAAATATCCAAAAGGGAAATCGAAGAATAAGCACAAAGGAAGCACCTAATTAGCAAGAAAAGACACAGATAGGTCTACAAAATTTTGATGTACGACCCCCTTTTCTTATTCAATTCACGAAAGCAAGGAAAGAGGAGCAAGAGAAAGAGATATGGGAGACTATCAGAAAAGTCCAGGTAAATATTCCTTTGCTTGATGCCATTAAACAAATTCCTCATTATGCTAAATTTCTTAAGGAACTCTGCACTTCAAAACGAAAATTGAAATTTGATGAGAAAGTGTAATTTGGGGAGAATGTTTCAGCCATATTATAAAAGAAAAAGCTACCACCTAAACGTCAAAACCTAAAAATGTTAGCTATTCCCTATAAAATTGGTAATTTGAGAATTGAAAAAGCTATGTTAGACTTAGGTGCATCAAGGAAAGTCCTGCCTTATGGTGTTTACAAGTCCTTAAATGTGGGGTCTCTCAATGAAACTAATGTAGTGATTTAATTAGCGGATCGTTTAAATGCTTATCCAAAGGGTGTGTTAGAGGATATCTTAGTTTAAATGGGTGAAATGATTTTTCTAGCTGATTTTTATATTTTGCAGATAGGGAGTGATGATGTATGTTCTTCAACTCTAATTTTATTTAGACAACCATTTTTGAAAACCATTAAAACAAATTGATGTTCATGATGGATCATTGACTATGGAATTTTATGGTGAATTAATTAAATTCAATATATACAATGCCATGAAATTTTTGGATGATAAACAACCTGTTGTTTCTATGGATTTTATTGATACTTAGGTGCAGGAAAATTCATCACTAAATGGAAGCGATGAACTTGAGACAATTTTAAAGATGGGAGATGTGTTACATTGGCAAGTAATTACAGAGACGTTATTGCCTAACCACAAACTTGAAGTGATGTTTTGTCATTTAGAGAAAACCAAGTAAATGGTGAAGCAATTTTCATATGTGGAGTTATCCCGAAATAACTCCAAGCTTCTGTCTTCGTTGATTCAGCCACCTATGTTGGAGTTGAAGAGTTTGCCTAGCCATTTAAAATACATATTTTTGGGTGAGCAAGATACGTTACCTATTATAATCTCAAATAAACTCACTCTTTGATAGGAAAATCAATTGATTCAAATGCTAAGACAACGCAAAGAGGCCTTTAGATGGACAGTGGATGATTTAAAAGGTATTAGCCCCATCATTTGTATGCACTGAATATTGATGGAAGATGAAGCCAAGGAGGTAAGGCAACCCCAATGTCGTTTGAACCCACCCATAATGGAAGTGGTGAAAAAGGAAATCTTGAAGCTTCTTGATGCTAGAATTATTTATCCCATTTTAGATAGTAATTAGGTAAGTCCGATCTAGGTAATTTCAAAGAAAACCGGGGTAACTGTAATAGAAAATAGTGACGGTGAATTGATACCCACTCATATTAAAAATGGGTGGAGAGTTAGCATAGATTATAGGAAGATAACTTTGGTTACTAGAAAAAATCATTTCCCACTTTCGTTTATTGATCAAATGCTTGAAAGACTTGCAGGTAAATCTCACTATTGCTGTTTAGATGGTTATTCAAGGTATCGCCAGATTTTGGTTGCACCAAAGGACTAAGAGAAAAAAACTTTCACATGTCCATTTGACACCTTTGCTTACCAAAGAATGTCATTTAGGTTGTGTAACTGTAACACCCCACTACCATAAAGTACAAACCGAAACACCCTGAGGACATTCCAATACATAACCTATTTTAATGGTGCACTATGTTCAATCACAACATTCACTTAACATGGTATCATCATTCTTTATTTTCTTATAAGACATCATAATGAAAAACACCATATTTTTAAACCCAAATTTCTCCTTTCATTTCATAAAACCAGATAATTACATTGACAGTTTTCAATATCGTCTAAATATGAGCATCATCATATCATAATACAAAATACACTACATGAAAGAGGAAATGCATAAAAAGGTCTATCTAATCTTCCAATCTCATCTGATTGAGCTTTGAGCCATTTCTTCTTTTTCTCCAAAAGTACATGACTATACTTCTTGTAGCGTCTCTTAGTAGCTAAAGTCGTCTCTCGTTCCTGAAAAATCAACGCTGTAATTTTGGTGAGTTTTGCGAACTCAATAAGGTAACCATCATCAATGGTTCACTCAATTTATGCAACACATCACACATATATCATATAATTCACATCTTTACCTTTTTGCATAAATTATCACATATCACATTCTCACTTAAGGGTAAGATAATTTTGCATTTTAAACAATCAAACATACTTATTAAAATGTATATGAAATGCTCATGTGACTTTTTTCCAATTATTACGTTGTTGTGACCGAGTGCCTAAACTATCTCATATCCACTATGGATACCGAGCTTATTTCTATTGTTCCTTATCCGTTGGGGATATAAGGCTCATTTTACATAGTGAGCCTTTGGCTCTTAATCACATTTGGAGCTTTAAGCTCGTTTTCGGTGGCTACTCAGGTCACAAATCTCATTATCTGATCATGCATTCATGTATGGAATGCATCTCTCATAATCAATCAATCATGTCAACAAGCATTTAGTTCGTCACATTCACATACAAGTAGTACTTCAATATCACATTCATTCATCAAGTCTCGGACCTTCATTGTCCAGCAAGAACATAATCAAATCACATTCATATCATCATTCAAAATATATTCTGAAGAAAACAATTAATTGCATGAAACCATCTAAGTCACTCACAAATTACTCCCAAAGTTATTACCTCGAAGTTCCGGCACCGTCCAGATGTTGACATTTCAATTTGTCCTCTATATTAAGCACTTTTGCACAATTATAAGTGTTTGTTAATGCACATGTATGTATATGAAATATACACAATGCATGCTCATGACAATCCCGGGTATCACTCTATTATTCTCATCATGAAAACATTCATATTTCATAACTCACATAAGTATCATTTATACTTATGGTTTATACCTCAATAAAACCATCAAAATCAAAATTCAGATCTCATTTCGTCAATTCAGATTTTTCCTGAAACATACCTTCAGGTCTACTGTACATGATCAATTTGACAATGAAAATGAATTAATTTGGCAACACTTTCTTCTAAAAAAAATGTTCCCCATTGTCTATTTTTAATGATACTAAGATTATTCAATTTGGTTCAGTACTCCAAAAGTTATACTCCAATTAATTCGGACTGTTCTTAAACTAAAACAGTATTCTGTGCTCAATTTTAAGTTAGATTCTGGAATTATAGAGACATAATTAAAATTCTATTTCTTCAAAAATATTATAGCCCTATGTCTCTAGTTTAATCTAAATCAATAATCATTTCATTTGGATAACTACAGACGAATATATTGCCAAAATATCGAAGCATGTTTAATGAAAATACTCCATTCATCAAATTTGCATAATTGTTCATCATTTTCGTCCCAAATTTATCACTCAATCTCTCTTGAGTGATTTCAGAAGATCATAATTTTTTTGTACATTCCCCATTTTCATTTCACCATTTCAACTCCCATTCAACTTAACACATCCTTAAACAAATTAAAAACCATAATTAACACCAAATATCAAAAACCAGAAAATTCTCCACGTATGTTCTTCATTTCCAGCACTTTCCTTCATTTTTCTGCAATTTATTCATCTTCTTCTTTTCTTTTTCTCAATCTAACATTTCTAATTTATATCTACCCATTTTGGACTTCCATTGAACTCAAATCATCCAAAAAAAAAAGCCAAAATCCCATATTAAAACTCAAACATTAAAACAGAAAGATTCAAAAGAGAATAAAGGTGAACAAAATTGACTTGCAAGCTCACAAAGTCAAGTAAAAGGATGAGATGTGATGGATGTAAGTGTATGGGTGTGTGAAAGTATGTATGCACAGGTATAGAAATTTTCAAAGCTTTGCAGGAAAGTTGGTTACGACGAAGCCAGGAGTTGGTTGTGGTGAAAGTGTCCCGAGAGGAATCCTCGTAAAATCCTGCAAGTTGGCCACGATGAACTTTCACAGAAGCCTAATAGTGAACATATTATTGCTACATTTTCCAGCACTCATCTTCCAATTTTCTAGATTTTACACCTAACACAACTTGTACAAAGATCACTTTTCCTACTTCATTTACTCTTCATTCTCAACACCATTTCAACTCAATATCATTTACAAATAAATCATAATCTATATTGGATCATTAACTCAAAAACAGAACATGTGTATATACTGTTCATCAACAATTTTCTGCACTCATCCTAACACCATTATGATGGTCATTCTACCTCAAAAACATATCTATAACAATATATGAATTAATACCCATCATACATATCCAAAAACAAGACATTTACTTAAACTTTTCATCACTCACGTTCATCAAACACAAAACACCATTTTATGTTATTTAACCTCTAACTATCATCATAAATGCTTCATTTAACATTACCCATGAAGATTAACAAGCTGCTTACTTGATTTAGCTGCAAATCTTCAAAAATAACACTTAGCCTTAGCTCCCAAGCATCACACGATCTTCATCTCCTAAATGGGGTAGAGATAGGTTTTTAGTGACAAATGGAAGAGACAAAAAAGATAGAAGTAGAAATTGATAGATGAGAGGTTCAACGTTGATGGAGGTTTGATGAATTAAAATCAAGAAGAAGAAGAAGAGAAGCCACGAAGGAGAAGAAGAAAACAAGAAAAAAAAACACCTAATGGTCTTTTAAATTAAAAGCATCGTGAGAGACAAAACAACGAGGGTCTTTAAAATTAAAAGAATAGTGATCTCAAGACATGGCTTGGCAAGTGACACTTGTCACTTGCCACATGTCCAATTCTTATAACGTTAAACTAGGTTCTTTCATTTAACTAGTCCAATCAAATCCAATTTCTACTCCAATTTCCTCCCAATTATAATTGACACTTGTCAATAAATTCCAAAGTCATTTATCAAAATTTCCATTTCCATTTGACAGTTAATTCTACTGCCATTTATCATTCATCTTGCCACTTGGCATTTTTCGTAGTCCAAAAATTACCCAAATTTTTAGAAAGTTTCTTAAAATTCGCCAAAAATTTTAATCACTAAATACACTCTAAAAATCAGTTTTCAACATATAAAAACTGCAATTCTCAATATAATCACATTTATAAACAATTATACCCAAAATATGTCAATGGATGCATGTACAATTATTTTAATGTGCATAAGTTCAATATTCACGTGTATGTGCATATCATATAATGCATGAGCATGAAATGCATTTTCTATTCTCTCAATAATCTCTCATATATATACTGTTCTAGCCTTAACGTGGGTAATGGGATGTTACACCCTAGCATCCTAACAATGTACGTAATATTCAGATGCGTACATACTTGAGCATATATAAGACTCTATATTGCTGATGCATAAGGAATCTTTTGCCTCAAAATCATTCTTAGGGCACTAACTAAGACTAAATTTGTCTCCTTTAGATATAGGCATATCATATGGTTTACAGTTTTACATGCCAAATCTCTTAAAAACCTTTTCAATATAGCTTTTTTTATGATAATCTAATAATACATTGAGAACAATCCTAACGTATTTGGATCTCTAATATGAAAGAGGCGTCACCAAGATCTTTCATCTCTAAATTTTAATATAGAAATCTCTTAGTTTCATAAAACAAGCCTATATCCTTACTGGCAACAGTATATCATTGGCATAAAAAAAAACAAAAATATGTTTTCTCGTACTAAACTTATGGTATACATAATCATCTACCATATTTATATTAGAAACAAATGACATGAAAACTTTATGAAATTTGTAGCATTATTGACTAGAAGCTTTTTTGAGTCCATACATAGATTTATTTAACTTTTAAACCATTTTTTTAGGTCTCTTGACCGAAAATTTTCTGGTTATACTATATAAACCATCTCATCAAAATTTCCATTGAGAAATGCAGTTTAATATACATTTGATGTAACTTAAGAACAAAGTGTGTCATTAATGAAATGGTGATTCTAAAAGAGTCTTTCCAAGAAACCAGAGAGAAAGTCTCTTTATAATTAATACCTTCCTTCTGAGTGAGGGCTTTGGCAACGAAACGTGCCTTATATCTTTTAACTTTACCCTTAAAATCCCTCTTAGTCTTAAACATCCATTTGCAGCTAATGGCTTTTGTACCTTCAAGTAATGGGATAAGATCCCAAATGTTATTGTCTTTTATGGACTTCGTTTCCTCATTCATGGCTTCAATCCACTTATGAGAGTTAGAACTTTGTATAACTTGATGGAAGTTAAATGGATCATCTTCCACTATCTTAATATTATGCTCATGTTCTTCAATATATGCACATAATCATCTCGAATTATATTTTTTCTCTTTAGTAGATCTCCTTACTGGTATTGGTTATTGAGGTTGGTGAGTTTGGTATTTTAGAATAACTTCTTAACTTTGTATAGGAGGAACATTATCTTGATTTGGAGATGCTTCTTGACTAATTTCCATAATATTTTGAGGAATAATAACACTTTCCTCTTACAAGACAAAGTTTCTTACCTTATCTCCCCTCGTAAACTCAACTTCCTCAAAGAATAAGGCATTCCCTATGTAAACATTCCTTTAGTAGCGGGATCATAAAACTATAAATTTTTGGATCTGTTAGAAACTTAGCCTTTGCTTGAAAACCTTAAATGTGTAAATGGTTCAAGCTAGGTTTCTTGCCTATCTATAACTTTAGGTTTTGGTAGTTGCTTTAGTTGGAACTATATTGATTAAGTAAGTTGAAATCTTTAGTGTCTCTTCACAAAGGAATTCTAGCAAGGTGGTATAAGAAATTATACCCCTTACCATATCTTTAAGCGTTTTGTTTCATCTTTCAACTACACCATTCATGCTAACAGTGCTTAGTATGGTGTACTATACGATAATTTCATATTCCTCTAGGTATTTAGAAAAGGGTCCTAGATGTTGTTCACCTAAACCATCATATCTACTATAGTATTCTCCACCACGGTCAAATCTGATGTAGTTAATCCTTTTACCAAATTGATTTTCAACTTCTGCCTTAAAATTTTAAACACATATGGAGATTGGGATTTTTCATGAATAAGATATAGGTAACTGTAACTTAAGTAGTCATCTATTAATGTGATTAAATATTGTATATAAATCCAAATGATGTAGGGAATAACCCATGTATGTTTATATGTATTATTTCTAAGACATATGTACATCTGCTGGCACCTAATCTCTTTTAATTTTTTTGTTTCCCCTTTATACAGTTAATGCATATATTAAAGTATGGAAAGCCAAGGAGACCAACAATTCTATTAGACATAAGCCTTTCAATTCTCTTTTTAAAGATATGAACTAATATCTTGTGCCATAGAATAGAAGAATTCTCATTGGTTAATTTTCTTTTAATACTTTATGCACTAGTATGCAATGAGTCATTGTATGAAACAATATTATCAAGTAAATAAAGATTATCATTTACCATCAAAGAACTAATGCCAATAAGATTTAAAGTTTGAAAAAGACTAAATATTCCATTTCCAAATGAACAAGAGTAACCAAATTTGTCCAAAGTAGAAATAGAAACTAAATTACGTCTAAAGGATGGTATGATAAAAGTCTCTTTCAAATCCAAATTAAATCTAGTTCCTAATAATAATTGAAATGTCCCTATTGCTTCTCTTTCAGCTACTTTCCATTACCCACAAAGATGTTTCTTTCACTATCACTTGGTTTTTGACAACTCAAGCAATCCTACATAGACACACTTATGTGAATAATAGCATCAGAATCTATCCACCAAGTGCATATAGGCATTGAAGCTAAATTAACTTTAGAAAACATTGAAAACATACCTTTCTTTACAGGCTAAGCGTGATATTTGGTACAATCCCTCTTCCTATAGCTTGTACCCTTATGGATTATACTACCAATATCTTTTAAAATAACTCTTATACAATGAGCAATGTATGAAGACCAATAAATATGCTCATACTTTGATTATAAAAAGTAACCAGGTAGTACATAATTAACTACATTATCTATAACAAAATGCACAATATTCTTTGGTCCAACGTACTTGATAATTTCAAAAAATAATTCAGATAAAGCATGAGCACTTTTTACCATATCATGAGCATCAATATACTTAATAAAAATTGATCCAATATTACAATAAATAAGAAATTAATTAAGGTTCTTTGTCTTTGTCAGTTCACCCATATTCCATAATAGTGCATCCTGTTGATTCCTAACTAGAATTATATGTATCCATAATCAAATTACATTTCTTTTTTAAATCTTAAAGCAAAGGCACATGAATCTCATAATAAGAAGGTACCTTAAATGTTGAACCTATTGATGTTGTAAAATATATTGCTTCTTCAAAAGTATTGAAAAGAATATATGAATGATAGAACTACCTAGCCCATGCTCGTTTACATAGCAAAGTGGTACCCTTATCAACTAAAACATTTTTAAAGCTAAGTTGAGAACCAATAGTAGTTCTTGAAGAAAAATAAGAATCTATGTCAATAATACCTTTCCTTTTTTCCTTTAACTAATAGTTACTGTGCTTCATCATCTCCAAAAGATATATTATAAGTCTATTTATTTTCTTTTTTCTTTTTTCCTTGTTGCTGTAAATAAGTATGAGAAAAAGAAATTTGTTTTTTTGACATAACTATAAGATTTAGACATTCTAAGAAAGTAACAAATTTTGAAAAATACTTATCTTACTAAATACATTATATTTTATAGGAAAGTTCAAAACAAAATAAACATACAAGACAAGAAGACATGATAGAGTTATTTTAAAAAAGCAAGAAACTAACTAAAAGCATTTAAACAGATGATTACTTACATAATTTTGTTGTATGTTGAATTTAAAGAAATAACAACAATATTTGTAATTGTAATTTATAAATATTGACCTATTAGTATATTACCATATATCAAATACTCTATAAGTCATAATCACTAAATAGTAAATACAAATCTTTACTTTGTTTCCTTTTACATTTTAATTTACATGTTTCTACTTGTAATTTTACAATTATCAAATTGTTGTGAGACAAGACAAGAATAAGGAACGCTATCTCAAATAAGTTATATGTCCATGAGATAACTTAAATAAGTCCATACAAAATGAGAAAATTTAATAAATTATTAATTATTATTAGGTAAAATGGTTTCGTTCACTACTTAAAATATCATATTTCTATTTAACCATTTCATCTGTAAGCCCCATACAATTGTTTTCAACTTCAAATGGTCATTAGAAACTTTATAGAAGGTCAAGAAATGAAGTAAAATCAAATATGTGCCTTCTTAAAGTCTCAACTTGAACTAGAGTTTTGCTGAAGTTTAAAGCCTAAAACCTTTATACATATTAAATATAGTTTTGTGGAAGTTAACACCAATAGGATATATATTCTTCTTAGATGAATAAGGACAACAAACCAAAGCTAAAAGGAATCAAAGATAATGTCTCAAACTCACAATCCCTAATAAATCCGTTTCAATAAGACCTAGACCTAAGAATATCAATGGGAAATTGAAAAGAATTAAAGATATTCAATATTTCAACCCCACAATTCCCAGTTATTCTCCAGCAAGACCAATTCAATCACAACCTAAACCTAATAAAATCAATTTCTTTGAAATAGATTCATAAATCATGAATTATAGCCCAATAAAATTACGAACTAAAGACTTAAAAAAAGCTGAAAATGATAAGAAAGAAGATTAAAGTATGAAAATAGAAATATCCTAATCATTGCGTCAATGACAATTTGAAAATGAAAGTAAAAAAAAAAAACCCTAATATTACATCTTCACTGTTTGTTATTGTAGAGTTTGAACAAAAGTTACAAAACTAAAGAGTTATGCAAGAGGATGAATTAAAGTTTTTACATTTAAAGATTTGTTCAATCTCTTTTAAAGTTTGTCTTTAAATGTAAAAACTTTCAAACTATTAGTCTATATCTCATGGGGGGTATTATCAACTGATTTGAAAAGAACTCTACTTAAAAGGTAAGCAATAGTTTTAAGGGCATATCTGTAAAAGGAGATATGAAGAACTGTATGACTCATTATAGAATGTATTTTATGCAATATAGTATAGTTTCTCTTCATATGGCATGGTATCATAATTCACTTATAAAGCATCATAAGAAAATCACAATATTTTAAAACCAACTTTTTCC
>JANIHZ010000210.1:19675636-19689999 GCA_027478365.1 Erythroxylum rufum | reverse complement strand
TAATTTTTGGACATCGGAATCATGAGATATGAATGTTACAAGTTGGCATGTTGCTTAGGTTTTTGTATGTATGACAGCTTTGGTAATTGATAAGAATGCATGGTTTTGATGAGAAATTATGGTTTTGATGGACCAAATGGATCAAGAATTGATAGTTTAATGAAATAAGTTTGATGTTTGAGTTAATTATGAAGTGATTTGGCACTAGAAGAGTTGAATTTTGGAAGATTATAAGTGTTTATGATGTTAGGATGGTTGTAGGAAGCATGAAAGAGGTTTGGAGGGGTTTAGGGAACCCCCATGTCCGTTTAACAGACTTGATGTCCTTTTAACGGACCTTCTCTGGTGTAAAACCACCCCTTGCCCAGCCTATGTCCATTAAACGGACATGGATGTCCGTTTAACGGACCTTCTCGGGTGAAATGGTGCAGTTTACCCGATACATGTCCGTTAAACGGATATGGATGTCCGTTTAATAGACATTTATGGGACAGATGGATAATTAGGACACTTTTGGAGGCAGTATCAGACTTTATAGTCTTCATAAAAGTTGTAGATATTGAAGGCTACTTTCTAATGGTTCAAGAACGAAAGCAATCGGACATTTGTAGGGAAAGTTATGGCATTCGTACCAAGATATGTTCAAAGCGATTTAGGATTTGATCATGGTCTATTATGTTGAGCATAACTCCCTGATCCGACCTCCAATCGAAGTAATTCTTAAAGCCATGGATTTTTAAGACGTGTATCTACCTCTCCAAAAAAAATCAAATCTTTTGGAGTTGTTTTGAGAAAGTATGTATTAGAACAAGTGAGTGGTCGGTTTGAAGAGCATGATTAGGGTTTGCACATGCGTTGGCTTTTTAAGCATATCTTGAGCTGTAGAGCTCCGTTTGAGGTGATTCTTGTTTTAAATTAAACTAGAAACATAGAACTATGATTTTTATGGAGAAGTTTAATTGAAATTACGATTTGAAGATTTCCAAATTCTATTCGTAAGCAGGAACAATTGAGTTCAAGCATGGTGCTTGTTTTGTGTGGCACATCATGGAACAATTTGTAAGAAGTATTTTTGGGATGTTTTGAGGATGAAGATGAATTTATAATGTCTAATAAGGGTTCAATGAATTGTGAAAAAAAACCGTCCAAGGTAATAGGCACGCGTTCATATTTTCGCAAGAAGATTGGGTTCTGGAAACGGGAACCAACACAAAAACCAAAAGATTTGAAAAACTCACCTTGAATCTTCACCCATGTTTTTGCTTCTTTGGCTCCAAAGGAAGATCAAAACTTCCTCTTTCTTTTTCCTCCTTGAAAAACTCTTAGAATCTCTCTTCTAAAGCAAGAAAAATCAAAACCCTAAGTTTGTTCTTCTTTTTCTCTTCTTCTTCTCACCACCGAACACTCACCTCTCCTTCTCTTCTATTTCTCTTCTATTTTTCTAACTCATACGACATCTCTCTTCTTCTTTTAAACAAAACCACACATTTCTTATTCTTCCCTTTTTACCCTTCATTTAAGTGATCTTTCCATTTTTGCTCTCCTGTTGTCTTGAAAAACTGACATCTTGACTCCTTATTTTGATCAGGTAAATGAGGCAATTTGACAAAACAACCTTCTAAAAAAATGTTCCTCTATGTCTTATGTTTCCATAGACACCAAAATCACTCAAGTTGGTTCAGAAATGAAGAAGTTATGGCCAAAACACTTTCATACCAATCCTAAACCAAGACTGAACACTACACCTAGCTTCACTCTAGACATTGAACATCTTAGGAACTGAATTGAGATTTGCTTCCTTCATATAACTTGTAGCTCCATTCTCTAGTTTAATTAGAAATAAGAATAAACTCAATCGGAGCTCTATAGCTCAAGATATCACCAAAATACTGAACTATATTCACCGCTAGTGGCACGGAGCTCCTTCAAGGACTCCTCAAGCTTACGACTACATAAGGCCATTTGATGGAATTGTGTAGTTCGTCATGTTTATGGACTTACCTAAACCATTATTATGTGTTTATGTGTTTATGTGTTTATGAATTGTTTCAAGTTGATGCATTCATGATTTATGAACAAGTTGAAAAATGCAAGATTTGTGTGTTGTGATTTTGCTTACACGACAAGAATTTTTAAAGACTCAAAAGAATTTTCCATGATGAAGAACTTTTGAAAGGTTTTACTTGTTAATTGTTATAAACATGTTACCCACGGAGCTTTCGAGCTCACCCCTTTTTTCTCCCCCCTCTCCAGGTATTGAACAAGAAATCAAGTGAAAGTGTCAAGACATCGATCCAAATTTGTATGATTTGTTTCGTTTGGGATAATTGTTGTAAAACAAGACTTAAGATGTATTTTGAGAATTCATGGTTTTTTGCATGTTTTGTATATTAGGTTTTGGTAAAGAGCTCCGTGCCACTAGCGGGCAGGCGGGATAAGCCTATTCTTGGGTCAACGTGCATGTGACGGTGCTTGGATGGACTACCAAACCCACAAAACATGTAATCATGACTTGAAAATGGATTGCCCAAATGGCAAGATTTTATAAACTTATTCTTCATGATCATGCCATTTTTTAAAAACACTTTCATGTAGCAATTCAAATTCATCAACAACATTGGCATACTAATTCACAATTTATCAACCAAAATTCACATAGCAATTCCTCAAACCATTCAAAGGCAACAAATGCAACAATTGAAGCAATTGTTCAAAACATTCAAAACAATAAATTTGAAATCATTTTATCATCTGGATTTTTGAAAACATACTATAGGCTCATTATTTAAATTATAAACATGAACCCACCTTAAAATCCTTGCTTGTAAACTTGTTCCACATGCTTCCCCTCTTGCTCCTCTTGATTCCTTCATCACTATTCACCAAAATCCCCAAATCACTAGTGATTTCAATTGGAAAACCCTAAGAACACAATCACCAAAATTGATCTTAGAAAACATAAACCCATGCATTTCTTAAGATATCTAACCCAAAACCCTTTCAAAAACTCAACAAAACACAAATCCTCTTACCTTTATCTTCACCTAACCAAAGGGTTTCTTGGCTCATCTTGAAGCTCTCATCCTTCTCCACATTTTCCCCTTCTTGAGTAACTCGAAAATCCTTCTTGAGGACCATGAAAAACCAAGCCTTAGCTATTCTTTCTTCTTCTTTCTTTTCTTCCCTATGACCCTATCTCTCTTCTCCTCTCTCTATTTTCGTTTCTTCTTCTTTAAAATGAAAGACAAGCCTTATTTCCTCTCTTTTATACCCTCATTAAAGCTAGAAAGTCCATATTACCCTTAATGAAAAGCCTAGGAACTTAAATGCTTAAGTTGTCTTCCAATTTTGCCCTCATGCATTCTTAACACTTTAATTCAATTTAATCCAATCAACCTATGCCATATGATCATACTCAAATTAACATGTTAATTAACTCCCATTAACATGCTCATTAATTCCACAAAATACTCTATTAAAACCTCAAATTTTATTTAATTCATGCTTAACTCTTTTCAAAAATCAAGGTATTATCTAATCATGAATTTGAAGGGATTTTGATAAAACTTCCTTCTAGAAAAATGTTCCTCATGGTCTCACTTTTTTAATGACACCAAAATCATTCAATTTGGTTCCATAGTCTAAGAGTTATACTCCAAACATTTTTGGACTGTTCATATCCGAAAACAATATTCTGTGCTCAATTTCCATTCAAAAATTGACTTTCTTAGAGATTGAATTAGAACTCAATTTCATCATACAATTTGTAGCCTTATCTATCTAGTTTAATCCAAATCAAAAATCATCTCATTTGGATAACTAGAGATCAATTTATGACTAAAACATCGGGGCATGCTCAATGAACATGTTTCAATTTCATTTTCCAGCTTTTAACTCCCAATATTTCACATACAATCCTTCTTGTATCTAAACCATCTTTTCTATTTCTTTTTAAATTCAAGGATTTCCCTCTTTTCTACACATGAATAATCTCCAATAATATCTTATTTAACAGTTCTAACTTACAAAAAGGCTCGGGGTCCAACATTATAGAGGTCATGTAATGTAAATACATTGGCAAAGCAAATGATACCTAACATCATATATCATAGAATGATTCAGCATGACACACAATTCAAACAAAAAATTATGAAAAGTATTCTAAAATTTACTTCTTTTTGGAAGTTATTTTAAATTTTACTTGCAATTTACCAATTATGATTTCATACTTGTGTTTCATGGATAGAGCTCCATTGTAAAGTGAATGACAAAGCTGAAATTATCATGAACTCTTATAAATTGCTTCTTGCCAACTCAAACATGGAGTAAGATTAAGTATGACGAAATTTTGATGACAATCATGGTGAAGCAGCATGAAGAAGTTAATGGAGTAAGATTAAGTATGACGAAATTTTGACAGCAATCATAGTGAAGCAGCATGAAGAAGTTAACAGCTTCATCAGTCTTCAAGCATAGTCCTTTGTGAAATAGCAAGGCATGTAATTGGGTAAGTGGCAAAAGCATCAAAGTTCTGATAGAGTTGGGTCACTAGCAGGAACTACTAGAGTTATGAATGATATACTAATATTAATGCACCTGTATACATATGTAGAAAAATGACTCAAAATATATTACCCTACACATGGAATGAGAAAAAATCCATTAGTTCCAAAGATTAGAAAGCACTTCTCTTATTTGACCAATTTCCACAATTAGGTATCTTATCATATTTTTATGTTTGTGGAGCATAATTTCCCCAACTAAACAAAAATTTAGCAGGCATATGGAGAAAAACAAGATTGACCTCTTTTCAATTTTCAAAAGATAGAAGTTCATCTAGGGGGTGGTCGAGTTAGTTGAGTGGGGAGTATGGGGCTCAAAGGTCCTGTGTTCGAATCCCCCTACCTACATTCTCTCAATCGAGCCCGTCGTATAGGGCTTGCCTAGTGCGGAGTACCCGGTTGGTGTGATTTGCAAGTTATTGTGTCAATTAAGAAGTTTACCCAGTACACATCCAAAGGATAGCGACTGCGGTTCCTCCATTAAAAAAAAAAAGGTTCCACCTAACATATTCTTTAACATAATGCGAATGACTCAACAAGGAAACACCAAAGATGCGCATTCACCTCAGTCAAAACTCAATCTTTTCAAGAAGATGTATTCAACTTAGACACCAATTGGAGAACTTCACTCACTAAAAACAAAATCTAATTCCCACTCTAACTACCACGTGGATAAGTCAGTATTAATGTACACTATAGAGATTCAGTTTTTGTAAATTCAAAGATCATAAAATATAAGAAATAACTCGCAATTAAACTAACATCGAATTGATTTTATTTATCGTGTTTGGATTTTTTTTTCATTTTGGAGAAAGTTTCATTCAGTATCATGCTAGAATTTTGATTTTATTTATCGTATTTGGATTTTTTTGAAAGGGTGTTTAAAATACTAATTAATCCATATAAGATATACAAAATTTATATGTTTTTTTAAAATTAGGAAGGATATCAAAAATTTAATTTCTAGTTACTTGGAAATTTTCATTAAGTACAACCTTAGTTCTCATTTAGCATTAATTTTTATGACCACTTAAACTTGCTCATGTTCAAGCTATGAAGGAATGGTCCTAATTTCTGATTTGTCTTTCATTTGTCCTTTGCTATAGTGAATGAAAAAGAGGGCCAATGATAAGCCCAGATGATCCTAACAGGTGCCCTAAGAAAAACTCAGATATATGGTATAAGTGTGGAAGCCATGAGAACTTTAAGGAATCGCTAAATAAGTAGGACTGTCAGATGCATTAGATGGTTAGGAATGAGTCAATGGAACTGTCAGACGCATTGTATGGTTAGGAATGAGTCAGTTAGTTGTTAGCTAACAATCTGGGGATGTGAATAAGTGCAAGCTATTTAGTAGTGCCGTTGGAGTTCGAGTCTCAAGAAGATGTGGCAGTATGTTAGGAAAAGTTTTTTATTTTTAATCTATTTAAATTCAAGCATTATGTAATGAGAAGGGTGTGTATTTTTTCAAAGAAAATTCCTATAGTCTACACTAACCTGAAGTAGAATTCCTTTATATAAGATTACTGAAGCTTTGATTGGGACCTATTATTAGTATCAAAGTTGAAAATTATGGCTATCAATAAAGAACGTATTGAAAACTTGGAAGCTGAGTTGAGGGAGTGGCATGAGTTGGATGGAACTTGGTCTTGGTGACAAATTCCAAAACATAGAAGACACCATCACCGTGCTATCTGAGGTTGTGCTCTCCAAAGATGGATCCAACAGCAATAACAGTGCTCATAATAGTCATTTCGTAACGACGACGAAGAGTTCAAAGACAACACAGAGGGGGGACATCAAATGTTTTCTTCCAAATTAGCCAAACTCACATTTCCAAAATATTCGGGCGATGATCCTATAGAATGACTCAGCAAAGTGGAACAATTTTTCACATTCCAAGGCACCACTGAAACTCAAAAGGTGACATTAGCCTCATTTCATCTTGAAGGAGAGGCGAACCAATGGTGGCAATGGCTAAGGCGAGCCTATAAAGAGGAAGAAAAGGATGTGATGTGGTCAGTTTTTGAAGAAGAACTCTGAGCTCAATTTGGACCCACAAAGTGTGAGGATTTTGATGAAGCACTATCCAGAATGAAGTAGGCAGGCTTTTTATAAGACTATTAGAAAGAATTTGAAAAGTTGGGGAATCGTGTGCAAGGGTAGACACAAAAGGCCCTAGTTGGAACGTTTATGGGAGGCCTCAAACCAGAGATTTTAAAAGGAATCTAAATGTTTAAACCTAAAACATTGAAAGAAGCGATTAGCTTAGCATGAATGCAGGATGAGCAATTAACTTGCCAGTTGAAATTTACAAGGCCATCACAATCCAACCACACCCAGGGTAACCTTATTTCTCCTATAAAAGCTAATCCAATCTCTCCCATGAAGTATTTGACTTGGGACGAGATGCAACGATGACGAATTCAAGGCCATTATTTCAACTGCTATGAAAAGTTCACTGCGGGTCATAAGTGTCGCAAACCTCAGATCTTGCTGTTGGATGACAATTTCAATTCAACTATTGAAGATGACAAGGAGGAAACTACAACCGCAATACAGGATGAACCTGCGATATCATTACATGCACTAACTAGGTGGTTCACTCCACGAACCATAAGAATCACTGCAAAATTAGGGAATCATGAAGTGATTGTCCTTATTGATAGTGGATGTACTCATAATTTCATAAGTGAAAAATAGCTACAAGATTGCAACTTCTTGTTGTACCAACTGAACCATTCAAAATAAAAGTGACAAATGGAGCTCCAGTGAAATGTCAAGGGCGGTTCGAACATGTCAATATGTTGCTCCAAGGTATTCCTTTTTTCTCTTGCATTTTATGGTTTTCCACTCATCGGGTTAGACTTCGTGTTAGGAGTTCAATGGTTGGAGCAATCAGGCACAATAGTACATGATTAGAGCAAAATTACTATGGAATTCCAATGGGATAACAAAGCTTAGAAACTTCAACGAAAAGATGGTCAATTCATCCAAGCGGTTACGAATTCTATTTTTCGTCCATATCTTTGTACATCCATATGATATTCATAAAACAACATTTCACACTTATAATGGCCATTATGAATATTTGGTCATGCCTTTTGGTTTATGTAATGCCCTATCTACTTTTCAAGCTATTACGAATTCTATTTTTTGTCCATATCTTTGAAATTTTCTGTTAGTTTTCTTTGACAATATATTGTTTTTTAGCTCCAATTGGACCATGCATCGTGTACATGTTCATAAGGATTTTGAAATATTATGGCAACATAAGTTCTTTGTCAAGCTTAGCAAGTGTGCTTTCAGACAACAAGAATTTGAATACCTAGGTCATATTGTTACTATTCAAGGAGTAAAGGTGGACTAAAAGAAAATTGAAGATGTGTTAAATTGGCTTAGGCTTACTAATATTTCTAAGTTACGTGGTTTCTTAGGCTTAGCAGGTTATTACAGGAAGTTTGTTTGTGACTATGGAGTTTTGGCTTGACCACTCACCAATTTGTTAAAGAGGGCCAATTTAGTTAGAGTGATGAAGTCAAAGTTGCTTTTGCAATTCTCAAGCAAGCCATGACCACCATACCAACACTTGCTATGCCAAATTTTAATATTCCTTTTACTATCGAAACTGATGCCTCTGAAGATGGGATTGGTGCAGTGTTGACTCAATAGGGCAAGTCGATAGCCTTCATGAGCTGAGCCTTAGGTCCATTCAAGAGATCCTGGTCAACATATGCTAGAGAAATGCTTGCAATTGTCTAAGCTGTCCAAACATAGAGATCATACGTCATGGGTAGACAATTCTTCATTTACACATATCAAAGTAGCCTCAAATATTTTTTGGAGCAATGCAACATAACTCCGAAGCAAAAAAAATGGGTGTCAAAGCTACTTGAATATGATTATGAAATAACCTATAAGCCAGGCAAAGAGAATTCAACAGCTGATGCTCTTTCTCGCATGGTTGGCAGCCCACATCTTGATGCTATGTCTGTCTCACAAGCTCAAATTTGGAAAAATATCAAAGAAACAACCATCAAGCATCCATATATGCAATAAACTGGGAAGTTGGCCACCAAAAACTAGGTGTTCCACATACTTGGTGGGGTGGATTAGTGTGCTACAAGAATCGAGTAATGGTCCTCCAAATTCACACATTATTAAGTTTCTTTTTTGGGAATTCCATGACTCTTTAATTGGCGGACATTCAACAATTTTGTTGGCCTTGAATACATCGAATAATGTAGGAATATGTCTTTTCTTGCGATGTATGTCAACGAGCTAAGTTATCAACTCTGTCACCAGCAGGCCTTTTACAACCATTGCCAATACCATGTCAAGTATGGGATGATGTCACAATAAACTTCATTGAAGGACTTCCTCAATCCAATGGCAATAACACAATTTTCGTAGTAGTTGATCGCTTAAGTAAGTTAGCTCATTTTATTGCTTTGGTCCATCTATTCACTACGAAACTTGTTGCTGAAAAATCTGTTGAAGAGGTCGTGAAACTATATGGATTGCCTAGAACTATTGTTAATGATCAAGATCCACTATCCATTAGTCATTTTTAGTGTGAATTTTTCAAGATGACAAGAACACAACTAAAGATGAGTTTTTCCTATCACCCGTAAACGGACAATGGAGCTTTTACTTACCATGGGCTGAGTACAACATCACTTACCATGTATCAATTGGAATGACACCTTTTCAAGCATTATATAGGCGATTACCTCCATCAATTCCACATTATGAGGTGGGTCAATTTTTAGTACAACATGTTGACTAATAGATTGCTTCAAGGGATGACATATTACTCCAACTTAAAGCCAATCTCAATGCTGTTAATAACTGAATGCAGCAAATGGCTAATTCCAAAAGGCGAGATGTTGAATTTCAAGTGGGTGATTGGGTCTTTCTTAAACTTCATCCCTACCGCCAACATACAGTCTTTACGCGAGCATGTCAAAAATTTGCCAATTGTTTATATAATCCCTACGGGATTGAGCAGAAGATTGGCCAAGTATCTTATAAACTCAAGCTTCCAAAAGGATCTCGCATTCACCTTATCTTCCATATTTCGTTGCTCAAAAAGAAAATAGGTGACATTCACATGGCCAGTCCTCAGATACCGCCTATTGTTGATCAAGAAATCATCATGGAACCCAAACGCATTTTAAATACTCGATGGATCACAAAGGGGTCACGCCTTGTAGAAGAAAGTCTTGTGAAATGGAAGCACCTTCCAGTCGAGGACATCATTTGGGAAAATACTTACTAGCTGCAGGACAAATTCATAAATTTAAACCTTGAGGACAAGGTTCCATTGGAAGTGAAGGGTATTGATAAGCTCAAACAATCCACGAGTGCCTAATAAAAACTCAAGATATATGGTATAAGTGTGGAAGCCATGAGAACTTTAAGGAATTGCTAAATGAGTGGGACTGTCAGACGCATTGTATGGTTAGGAATGAGTCAATGAAACTGTCAGAATAAGTGTAAGCTATTTACTAGTACCGTTGGAGTCTTAATCCCAAGTAGTTATGGAAATATGTTAGGACAAGTTTGTTATTTGTAATGTATTTAAATTCAAGCATTAGCAATGAGAAGGGTGTGTATTTTTTTAAAGTAAATTCTTGTGATCTATTCTCACCCAAAGTAGAATCCCTTTATATAAGATTACTGAAGCTTTGATTGGGACCTATTATTAATTGTTACAAGTCTTATGGTAGAACCAACCCTAAAAGTTAGTTTAAAGGGTAGAAGAGTCCATAAGCCTACAAACCCCACATCAGCCTCTTTTATTATCGATATGAGACAATTAGATCGTAACTTTCCACAATGCTTCGCAACCCAGACATTGGCAGGCTGGTTGTGTGCTAGAAATTTTCTAGCCTTGAACAAACACTGTAATACCGACGTTACCACTTGTGGACGTGGCACAAAGACGTAAAGGAGTGGTGTTAGCTCTGATACCAATTGTTATAGGTTGATAAGTAAAATTATTCGTATATAATTTTGGGATGAATTAGAACTCATTTGACTTATCTCGATGTGAATTTAGAGCTTTCTTTGGTTATTTCTCACACATTTCAACTTTATTGCTTAATAGGTGCAAATGGATAGATTTTGAGCATGAGGCATAACTTTTACCGTGGATGGGGGATTAAGGTCATTCAAGTACGCTTTTGAAGAGAACTCCGAGTTCTATAACTTCCGTGAAGACTCTGAGGACATATTCTGTTGTCTAAAGGGTCAATATTGCACGTTTTTGTAGAGGCCTAGGGTATGTTTGCTTACCAGACATTGCCTGGCCAATTCCACTTCAGAGACCTGAGAAGGTCCGCTAAACGGACATTGCCTGACCAACTTCACTCTAAAGACCCAAAAAGGTCCACTCAGTGAATATAAAGTCCGCCTAACGGACTTTTTCGGCCCAAAGACGATCTGTTTTCCCTTGTTTAGCAAAAACTAGGTTTCTTTGAGTCCAAGACATTATAAGTACTTATTTTAAGACCTAAAATGGGGGGTTGGACACTGAAAATGAGGTTGTAACATAAAGAGGCACCTAAAAGAGGCAAAGAAAAGGAGGAAAGAGGAAGGAATCAAGCATTGAAAGCAATCTTGTTTTGTGTTCTCTTTACCTTTTCTCTCTACTCTTTCTTGGATGTTGATTGTCTTTATGTGTATGGATTCTGTTATCATGTTTTGGAACTAAACCTCATTTAGGGTGAGGGAAGTAGCCTATTTGGGGGATGGATTTGTATTTTATGGATTGATTGGTGTTGAATGAAAGTTCATGGGTTATGTTTATCTTTCTTGCATTTCATTGTTGTCTCTATGCTTGATCACTATAGATACAGTCTTAGGAATCATATGATGAACCGAGAGGTGAAGTGTGATTTATGCACTAAGAAGATAAATAAATTAGATTTAGAGATAGATGTATCATAAACTAGTGTGAAAACTTTTGGTTGCTTGTTCTTAATGAATTTGACTAGTTAGGTTGCACATTGAGAGATGGTAATCAACTAGCTAGATATTCTTATATGTCTTGAGAGAGAATATAAGTAAAGTTGTGCAAATTGTTATTATAACATGTCATTCAATCAATTTTATAATTTATTGATCAATCTCTGGAATTGGTGAACCCCAAAGCCTTAAGTCTAAATCATCAAATTGCCATTGTTTGTTATTTCCAGTATTTATAATTTATTGTCTACCCAATTTCAATCATCTTTTAAGTTTATTGTCACTTTTGTTAAAGTACTTAGAATTAATTTAGTAGTGAGTATCTTAGTCCTTTTAGAAGACGACCTTGGAATACTCGATTTGTAGGTACTAGGAACGACTCTGTGCCCTTGCAAATTATTTCAACCATAACCCCCAGCGATAGCACCAGAGCATCTAAGGTGAACTGCATCCCTTACTTGGTCCAGATAAAATTCTTAGAACATTACCAACATTCTAGTTGTAGTCTGCCTCCCACCGTAATGAAAACTAGTTCTATCTCTTGAAGGCCACAACCCTTTCCTCACTACTATTGTGTCAATGAAATTATGCATACTACCATTGTCAATCAGTATGTGAATTCTTCGTCTCTGATGCTCCCCATTAATCTCATTTGTTTAAGCTCCATCTTTCCAGATAACCCCAATATAGCTTACATTTAAACAGTTAGACAGTCTTCTTCTTCAAAACTTTCTTCAAATTCTTCCTTCTCTTGTTTTGGTGACATTTTTCCATTGTCCTCTTCCCACTAAATTACGTAAAATTGTAGGTGTCTCTTCTTACACTTGTGGCCCAAATTACATTTCTCATCACATCAAAAGAAGAGACCCTTCGTCCTTTTATCATCAAAATCCTTACTACTATTAGGTTTCGAAGGTTTAAAAGACCTTACTGACGGCGAGCGTAATGTTGAAGTTGGTGTAGGTAGTATTCCTTCTATGCTTGAACTTCAGTTTATCGTTGACGTTTGCGGTAACCCTGAGTTGAGGTTAAAATTGCCTCTATTATTCACATTCTTTGTTGTATTGACTCGGTTTAGAATAGTATTTCCTACTAAAATTAGTATCACCTCTTATTTCCAAGATAAAGTGTAAGTCAGATGCAAGGAATGGGATTCATGTAATTTTATAATGATGCCAATTTTAGGCTTGAGACCCTTAACAAGAAAACCGACTGGATACTCATCTGATAGAGAGAGCCTATTTGAGTAATGATCAAACTGGGCACAATAGTCTAGTACCATTCCATTTTGCTTCAAGTCATTGAAATCCCCCACTGGGTCACCAAAGATCTCCGCATCGAACCTCTGTTTAAGAGCTTTAGTAAACTTGTCCCCTTTAACCATCTATATCTTATCACAATTTCGAATGTATAATTGATACCACTCTTGAGCTCGTTCGTCCATGTGCAGAATAACTATACCCGCCTTTGTCTTTTTTGGAGTCTGGCCCAGATGGAAAAATTGTTCACAATAGCATAGCCACAGCTTAACGTTCTCACTGTCAAACGATGGAAACTCGATCCTACTCATCCTCATCGGTGTAGCGTTTTCGTTCCCCTCCTGTCTCCATTGGCTACTTTAGGGTGTAGGTTCTGCTACTCCGAATTCTTCCCATTGCTTCTACACTTCTTGCAGAAGCATGGTTCGTAATTCCAACATCTCTTTTTCTACCTTCTCTGTTCTATTTTGAATCTCCCACAACATCCTCTCACTCCTTTCTTATGACTCTAACAACATCCTTTCATGCCTGCTTTGTGATTCGAGGAACAGTTTCTCATTTCTGATTTGCGCCTCCATAAAGCCTCTCAAGTTTTCTTCCAACCTTTGCAGCTCTACGCCTCTCGTGTCTTTTGCCATAATTGTTCCCAGATTCGACCGCTTTGATACCAATTGTTGATAAAGTTTTTAAGATAATAGAATAACACGTAAATTATGTCGTGATGTTTGTTAAGTGCAGTAGAAAAAGAATTAGAGGGAGAGATACATAGAATCATAGAAGATATAGAGGGAGGAAAACAAACTTCATTTAGTTTCAACATGTCCATATAACCGTTAGAGATTGACTTTAATACACGTGATCGACTATCCAGTAGACATTAGTGTATGATTACAACACTAAGGCTTTTATTTAAACATTGCGTGTAATATTAGTAATAGATTTCAGAAAGAACTTCTGTTACTTCCCGCGTAAACATCATCCTCTTCGTTCAATTCTACAACAAACCCCTCCTATCGTCACTACTTCCTCCAGTGATACATGAATATCGCGAAGTGCTCTATTACCTCTCGTCAGATGTTGATGCTTCCACTAGTTACAAAGATTGAAGGAGGGGTAGATGACTGAAAAATGTGTTTAGGTTTACATATTTAAAGTTTGGGTCAAATGGACCAATCTTTACCCTATCATAAAATAAGCTCCCATATATGCATATAGACTAGGAAAAACATAAGTGAGTCGATTGTTTAATTGTGACTTTGGGCTGTGTCTTTTGATATGAACTATAGAACATATATGGGCACCTATGCTTGGATTCTAGGATAGTAAATATGGCCAAGTCTGATAATATCTTGAGTTGTAAAATAAAATAGGATATAGATCACTTTAAGCTATATATTTGGATTTATAAGAACCCATTAATCAATATTCATATATATACACATTATATTTAATTAAATTGAGCAAAAAGTTTTTGAATTCATATATATTATGCATATGAATTTCATAAT
Source organism: Erythroxylum rufum (assembly GCA_027478365.1). Lineage (NCBI taxonomy): Eukaryota > Viridiplantae > Streptophyta > Magnoliopsida > Malpighiales > Erythroxylaceae > Erythroxylum > Erythroxylum rufum. The sequence goes on along the minus strand of JANIHZ010000210.1, from coordinate 19,675,698 downwards.
ACTAGAAATAAGTTTTTAAGTGAATTATAAAATTTAAAATTGATTGGTTTAATCTTAATTAG
>JANIHZ010000210.1:19655991-19668141 GCA_027478365.1 Erythroxylum rufum | reverse complement strand
TTATTTTTTATTTGATGTTTTGATGTAATATTATTTATTATATGATAAAATTGTAACATTTTAAGTACTTTGTATAGTCTTTAATTTTATAACTGTATGATCTTTTTCATATTAATTATGATTATTATTTATATATCAAATATGTGAAAAGTAATATTAATAAAAATTAATAGATTATTGTTATTTCAAGATTTTATTATTATAATTTTTAGAGATATAATTAATGTAAAATCATAAACTTTATAGGACAATATATTAAGAGATTATATTGTAAATTTAAAAAAATTTAAAAATTATTTTATAAATTTAAAAATTACTTGAATTTTTAATATCAGTATAATACCATATTAAAACAAAATTTGGTACCGGTACTGTAGCAGGTAGATTTTAAGTTGAAGACATTATTGTGACGGAGCTAGCGGTCAGTTTCAAATGTTGAATAATATCTTTCTACAGTGCGCCCTCTAAACAGGAAAACTGTAAACAACCAAACAGGGTAACGATGTCGTCCAGAAGTGGGAGATCATGTGAGGAAGCATCGAATCTCCCTTTCATTGAAATTGGATTTCCCATATAAGCTCCTCAAATTTTCATTCTCTGTCTGCTCCTGTGTGCCATTTTAAACCATTTGAACAGCAAACCCCTCCGTCAGCTCTCAATGACATCTGGATATCAGTTATTGGATTAATCTCTCCCTATGAAACTTGTTTCATACCTAGTGTTGCTGTTCATTTCTGGGTTTTGGAGCTCCATAGTCAGCTCTCATACCAGAGATGTGTTGCATTCTGGTCCACGACTGGTTGACTTCAAGGACTCCGTTCGACCCGGAGGCAGATCTCTCAAATCACTCTCGTAAGGCCATCACCTTGTAACCGTCGTTCATTCATCTGAATTTAGAATTTTTTTGTTTGTATCTGAAGATCGCCCATTTGTTTCCTTATTTTGCACGATTAAATTAAAGAAAGATGTTAGTTCTTGTATTTTTCAGAGGAAAGTCTTTTTCTTTGCTAGATTTTGCAATGAATCATAGCTAGTTTTTTATGTACGAGTTGCAAGTTCCTAAGGTTAATATATTTCTGGCTGTTATTGAAGACCTGGATATGGCATAGAACCTGAACCTGCAAAAAAGCTATCTTTTGCTAGCCAACTTATTTTTAATTCGATTTTTCTGGGTCTTTAGGCATGTTTTAGAGTTTTTTAGGGGGTTGATTGTAACTCTTGTTTCTTCTGGAGGATGACCTATTGGCAAGCCATGACAAGTGATTGTCTAAACTCCCTAAGACACTGTCATGTTTCACTTGTATGATAACCTCTGCTTGTATTTCTGACAATGACATGCTTGATCTTCTTCATATCGATCTTCTGGAACGTTCCTGTCCTGTATATGTAGTATGTGGCATTTGTGTAACGTTTTTCCCGTTTTTATTGATCTTCTTTTATTTCTATCTAACTCATCGCTGTTGTCCTAACTTTCTTCTTTTCTTCATGAATAGGAACTATGAAGATTCTACAGAATTAGTTGCTCTCCTAAATGGAACAATAAACTACAAAGATAAAATTTCTGGGAGAGTGCTGTGGTCATTTTCCTCCGGAGCACCTATATATTCCTCTTATCAAGCTCCTCTCAAGCAGGGTAATGGTAAAGAAAATGCCTCTGGGCCAAGTACTGGCTTCTTTGTTGATTACGGAGATGACTGGCAGTTGTATGCACACATTAGTGGAATGGTATGCTCTTTATAATTTACAAATAGGATGTTTTGCATCAACTACCTGCTGATGTTTACTTTTCCCTGAAGGATAATTCCACTGTAGGTTTCTCTTTTCTCCATGCTGAATGCATACATCATATTGACTAACTTACTATTGCAACAACAGAAACTTCCAATGAATATTGAGGATTTTATCAAAATTACACCACATATATCAGAGGAAGGAGAAGTGATACTGGGATCTAAGAGTACTACTGTGTTTGTGGTTGAAGCCAAAACTGGAAGAATAGCCCGGGTTTATGGATCACCTGATTCTCCTTCCATCTTGCAGAATGGAGAAGAAGATAGTTCTTTAGATAGTGATGACAAAACCTATATGGATCTTGTAACATCTGACTTGAATGACACAACTCAAGTAATATACCTAACAAGGACTGATTACACATTGAAAACTTATCGTCCAAGTTCAGACAAGGTTTCATGGAGTATTGAAGTGGCTGTAATTGAAGCTTCATTTCTGTGCAAAAACATTGAGAAGAACACAAGCTATGAGCTTGGTTCTGAGGTTGACAGTGATTATGATAGTCTAGTGACTTGTCAACCTAGAAGGATGTCAATTCGGAGACAGGATAAGCCACACTCTTCATATAGGGCTTTTTGTCCCGATGAGAAGCTACAATTGCCTGGGTTAAATCCAATACTTCCTCCACGGCATGGAGTTGAGGATCCTTTGGATAATCATCACAGAAGAATGATGCTTCCAGGGTCTGCTCCAAAATCTGTAGTTCCTTTGAATCCCAAGGTTAATAAAGTATCAAGTATTGAGCCCAAAAGCAATGTTGAAAGGATAATTGCTTTGCCTAATGAGCCTATTGGTGTAGATGTCCATGATTCAATTGTGCCTTATAATGGTTCATTCCGTTTTCTATTTAACTGGCCCTCTGTAATAACTTTCATCTCCATTCTTTTGGGCATCGGCATTTACCATTTTGGCTTAGGGAGTAGAGGATTTTCTGTAAAGGAGGTGTTAACTGGTGCAAGCTTGAGATATTCTTCTTCAAAAAGGAAGAAATTTCGAAAATCAGGAAAGGGTAACAGTGTTTTTGAGGTTACAGATATGTTCATCTCGTCTGAAAATCGTGATGGATTTGGAGCCAGTAAGGGAGATAACAACACATTGTTTGACCTTAATAAAGTTGTTGACAGTAGCACCAATGGGCGTAGAATTGGTAAGCTACGTTTATCAAATACAGAGATTGCTAAGGGAAGCAACGGTACTGTTGTCCTTGAGGGTGTATATGAAGGCAGGCCAGTTGCTGTGAAACGCCTGGTCCAAGCTCATCATGATGTGGCTTTCAAAGAAATTCAGAATCTTATTGCATCAGATCGACATCCAAATATTGTTCGATGGTATGGGGTTGAGTATGATAACGATTTTGTTTACCTCTCTCTTGAGCGTTGTACATGCAGCTTGGATGATTTGATTCATGCATCTTTGGATACCTCTCAAAACCTACTGTATAGGAAGGACCTAGATACCAGAGCTTCAACTGATTATACACTTCAGGTGAATTCACTGGAATGTATTATGAAGGATCTTAACTTATGGAAAGCCAATGGCCATCCATCACCTCAATTATTAGCACTGATGAGGTAAGTTCAAAAAATCATGTTACTTCAATAGAACTCCATGTTAAAAATTTACTATTATCCAGTGAAATGTATGACTACTTTATTACTCCTCTGCTCAGATTATATCTTTTTTTTAGTTAGTTCATCATTCATAGGCTTCCAAGTTTATAGGAATTTATATTTGACATCTGAGCTGAACTAAACATATTTTACCTGTTTTCCTTTTAAATCCAAAGCAGGGATGTGGTATCAGGACTTTTGCATTTGCATGAATTGGGAATAATTCATCGAGACTTGAAGCCTCAAAATGTGTTAATAGTTAGGGACAGATCTTTATGTGCAAAACTTTCTGATATGGGCATTAGCAAGCGCCTCCTTGGTGATATGTCCTCACTGAGTCTTCATGCCACTGGTAATTGAGGTTTCTCTAGTTTATGTTCCACCAAATGCAAACAAGATCAATGGCTCATTGTCCGATTAGTTTTTCTATACATTCACAACCATGTTGTGTATCTTTCATTCTTTATGAAATTTCTTTTGACTAACTTTATGATAGATGAATCAATTAGAGCTGTATTTAGATGCTCTCTATCCTAATATTTTTGGTAGAACCCGCATGACTTCTAGTTGTTTTGCCTGATATATGCAGGGTGTGGCAGTTCTGGTTGGCAAGCTCCTGAACAACTTCTTCATGGACGCCAAACGCGTGCAGTGGATTTGTTTAGTCTGGGATGTGTTCTCTTTTTCTGCATTACAGGTGGTAAACACCCATTTGGTGATCGTCTTGAGCGTGACATTAATATTGTGAAAAACCGAATGGACCTCTTCTTGTTGGATTGTATGCCAGAAGCTGAGGATCTTATTTCCCGTTTGTTAAAACCTGATCCTGAACAGAGGTGCAATCACTTCTCTTCCAAATTTTATGCCTGGCGACTTTGTCCATATGTTAACTTTTTCCTGCTTAATATGAAAAACATTCAAATTTCACATCATTCCAGCCTGCAAATTGCATCCTGCAAGTTCTTTTATTTATTCCTTGAATATTTTACCAGGCCAAAGGCATTGGAAGTGCTGCACCATCCTATGTTTTGGAATTCTGAGATGAGACTGTCATTTCTACGCGACACCAGTGATAGGGTAGAACTGGAAGATAGGGAATCTGCTTCTGATCTCTTGAGAACATTAGAGAGTATTGCACCAACAGCACTGGGTGGAAAGTGGAATGAAAAGATGGAGCCCGCATTCATCAATAATATTGGCCATTATAGAAGATACAAGTATGGTAGTGCACGCGACTTGTTACGAGTCATGCGAAATAAGTTGAACCATTACAGAGAACTGCCTGTAGAAATCCAGGTTTACTTCTCAAACCAACGACTTTATAGTACTAAAGTTTTTGTCAAACTTGAGGTGGAAGTAGGTTTCAACGCTATATATTTATGAAGTATACAACTATGTTCTGTCGTGGAAAGAAATTAAAAGATGAGTACCATGATGCTTTATTGATTCATGGGACTCAGCTGACACATTCTTTGAGTTGAAAGTATCAAGTGACAAAATCTATGCACTAGTTTACACAGGCTCTGTTAAGAGCAGGGGAAAAGGGTGAATGTTCGATGACTAGTGTCCTCCACTCTTGAATGTGAAACATGTTTAGACTTGAAATGACTCTGGTCATTTTATTGTTCTCAAGTGCCAATAAAGGTATTCAATATGATCTGGTTCACTTTTCTCAATGCGTAAATCTTTTCTTTTATGTGTTTTGCTCCGCACAGCGGCTTCAAAAATAAATCTTCTTTTATCTAAGAATATCGGGATAAATAGCTGGCATTTACCTTCATTCTTGGTGGATTTTTCAGGATCTTGTTGGACCTGTGCCAGAAGGTTATGATGACTATTTTGCAAGCCGATTCCCAAAGCTCTTGATTGAAGTTTATAGAGTTGTTTGCAGATACTGCAGAGAAGAGGATTGCTTTCAAAAGTATTTTAGGGGCAGTACTCTTTGATTGCATTGCATTTTCTCACATGTGAGGAGTTGTAAACAGTTGTAAATAGACGAAACAATGTACTACGCAAAAGTAATTCTAACTAGTTACGTGTACTCATGCATGAGAAGAAACATAAAGCCGAAGTAATGTTTTATTGACATACTTTTCGTGGGTGAGCTGCATAAGATCAAATCCGCATTGTTTCCACTTTCCGCATAAATGACGAGTGTGCAGCAAGATCCCTTTATTCCCAGATTTGACTATTCCACAATATCAGCTTTCTAAAGCCTGCAACATAAATGTTTCCCGTTTTCTCACTTGTTTCTTTTACCTTCTTTGTTAAATATCTAAGCGTTGCAAGATAATTGGTGTTTGTCAAACCACTGAATTCCTTAAGAGGCGCTTGTTCTGTTTTATTTTGTAGCTCTCTCCTTGTAATTGATTGAATTTAAAAGCCAGATCTATAATTCAGTCCAAGAGGTGGAATCTTATCATATGCCTTAGACATCTGCCTTCTTTATCATGGAATTTAAAGTCATTACCCCGCTCTTCATGGTATATCTTACATGGTTAATGCTTGGGCTACTGGTATTGGTCGCTATGATTCCTTTCTTCATTGGCTGCATTGCTTAATGTGCACTTGAAACTCATCTGGATAAGCGTGGCTCATCTTGTTGGCCTTTAGTGTTTATTATTTCTGAGCTGCTAATTCAATATAACAATTTGCTTTCACCCTTTCTAAGGTGAGACTCTTCATGCTTATATTGAAAATTATTGTTTATTTTTTCAAATTGATTTCACAGGTTCACAAGATATATCAATTAACAAATGCTACTTTTTTAAAATTGAAAATTTAATGTTCAACTTGAGGGGTCTTCCTAAATATGCACAGTTGATGGAAAGATAAATGCCCTAGTTATTATGATACTACCCTTCTAAATCCTTGGTGTGGTTTGCCTATGATCACTGTTGATGTTTCTATTAAAGCCTTTTCCTTTTACACCATTAACACAGAATTATTGATTAACTATATTTTACTTATTTTATATTTGTGGCTTGATAGCATCTACTATTTGCACAATATAGATTCCGTGTATATGATTGTTTTTTAAATCTGCATTGTTTTTATTTATATGGATCCTATAATTGTGGTAAATTAGAGTTATTAAATAGCTCTTCTACTCATATTGGAGGAGCCTAATTCTAAAAGGTAATCACACCAGTGTATGTTTTGAGGGATCTTCCTTGAATAACACTTTATAACTTTTTTTTATAAGAGTTCATGATACGTATAAAACTTTTTAGAAAAGATTAAACATATTTTGTGAATACTTTTTAAGGTAGCAAAGAATCCATTGTTTACTTATGTTCTAGGGAGCTTCTCATATTTCAAGTTTGGTTTCATGCCTTTATAAGTTAGTATAACCTCATAACTTGGAGAAAAAAACTTGTATGCTTTAGATAATTATGACCATTTCGTGATTGTTTTACCTTTTTCTTCAAAGAGAGAACATTATAGTTTAATCGGTATGGTTTAATCGGTAATTATTAGATCCTTAAGTTTAAGTTATAGAATCATCCAATTGTTGGCGGGCCTTAACTGATGCTTAACACTCTAGTTGATACGAAGATAGCATATTGATGACAGAATAAGGAAAAGACTCGTGAATAGTTAAGAAAAAAATGAGTAATTCAATGAAAAATTAAGAGCAGGAAAGTGTTAACATACATTGGTGCGTATAGACAACAATATTCAATGATGTGTGAGATTTAGATGCAAGAACAAAGATTTGGCATAAGTAAGTCATGCTAAGTTTTAGAGTACACAAAGGTACTTAACTTAGACAAGAAGGTCAATGGGTACGTAATTTATGAATTTTATTATATAATGGCTTAAATTAATGCTACTTATAGGTTATGGAGCAATATGACTACACCATAAATATGCTTGGATGCACCATACATAAAGATGACTCGATATAACTAAACTAAAGGCTCATCAAGGCACTTATCTTTAAGAGGTGATGGTGTGATGAAACATAGCAAAAACATAGATGTAGTGGCCTAAGAAAGTAGAAGTCCTACATTATAAAGTGGGAGACTTCTTTAATAAGTGAGGAAGAGGCCGAATGGCATAGAAATGGAGTGGCATCTTCCAACCCACATTTCATGTGTTAAAGTGTAGTTAATGGCTTAAAGATGATAATTCTCTACTAACTTGGTGGAGAAGTAGTAACTTCCTACTAATTTGGTGGGTTAGTGGAGAAAATGGGTGGTTTAACTTACTTGGTTCCTAAGTTCTTATAAACATATATAAAGACATCTTTATTAGTTCATTTTACTCAACATTAGGTATATTTAATCATCTGTAAAAAACTTTAGTACTTTAGAGAAAGTTCTTGTTGAGAGATTTGAGGAGGAATAACTTGAGTGAATGTATTATTGAGTGCTTTAATTTAAAAGTAATTCGAATCCTTGTATTGTTTTATTGTGTAAATATATTAGTAAAAGATTGGCATTGACGTACCACTCTTGTTCATCTTTTGATAAATTTAAGTAACCACTTAGGTGTTGTGAGTGTGAGGGAAACACCAAAAATATATGTCATGAAGCATTCAAAAATAAACAAACTTATTAGTTGGTGATCAAAAGCAAAGGTTGAGTTAGAACTTGGTGGACTTCATTTTGAATACTTTATGAGGAATTCGACAAGTTTATTTAATTTTGCTATATTAAATAAATTCCTCATGACAACTGATATTAGAGCACTGTTGGTGAAAAATGGATAGTAGAAGCAATCTTTTAGAAAGCGTTGTTAGAATAGAGTTAATGTTTTTTTTTTGAAAAAAGAAAGAATATTATATATTAATAATCAAGGATAGAATTAGGAACATACATAGTGATCAAGGGGGATACCCCCAAGCTAGAAGATATTAGTAGCTATGTAGTGAGACAAATCAAAACATTATGCTAGGATAACAAAACTAGAGAATGTTGGTGTTATTGGAAGAGTTGCTTAACGCTATAAGCTCCTTGACGCCTTCTAGGATTTCCGTGGTGATAATGTCTATACGCTTGGTCTTAGATTTAAATCACCTTGTATTTCTCTCTTTCCATATCGCTTGGACACACTTGCTTACAACAGTGATATGAGACAAGATCATAGGACTCCTTTGTGCTACCAAGGACTGAATAACACTCGAGAAGGTGTTCTCTTGTATACACCAGCTACATCGCCTCAGAACAACTTTCCATACCCGATTAGTCACCTCACACATGAAGAATAAATGATCTCTAGTTTCTTCTTGGAGTTGACAGAAGGGGCATAGTATATTGATGTTCATATAGCTAATCCGATCAGTTGTGTTCAATCGATTTTGTATAGTGAGCCATAGTAAGAAAGAAGTTCTTAGCGGGATTATTTTGTGCCAAATGAAGTGATGCCAAAACACCTCTGGTTTCCTCGTCCTAAACAGATCCCGAATAGTTTTGTTGGATAATGTATGTGTGGGCCTGTTATGAGAAAAGAAGGTATCCAGAGTAAGGGTAGGAGAATAATGAGGTTCTAAGTACCAAAGATGGTCTGGAAAATTTCAGCAGCCTACTACGATGAAAGAATCCATTGTAGTGTGGAAAGATGTTAGCAGAGCCTCTGATCAGATGTGGAGAATGAATTAACGAACCTTGACCTATCCAGTTGTTGAACCACAGAGAAACAAGCTTCCTATTACCAATAGTGCAAGACACTTAGTCCTGAACAAGATCCCTTAGATGGAGTAACTAGTTCAGAAAGTGGGAATTGCTAGGAGTCTTATGGATAGCCCATATGCTTCACCCTTTAAGGAAATAAGAGTGTAGCCTTCTGATCCATAATGGTTGCCGGTCTTCAAGAATCCACCATAAGCATTTCAGAATGAGAATTTGGTTAGTCGTTTTTACTGAAAGAATGTTGAGCCCTCCTCCTGCCTTTAGGAAGCAAATGTCAGACCACTTGAATTTGGCACTACCTTTGATTCTCAGCAAATGGTTCTATAGAAAATCCTTGAGTAATCTTTCAATCGACTTGAAGAACCCTTTGGAAAGGAATATATGAGAGCTCTAATAAACATGTAAAGAACTAAGGACCGATTTTATGAGTTGGACTTTCCCAGTAAAGGAAAGGAATTTATTTGACCAAGATTCGGTTATCTTCTAAACTTTCTCTACAAGGGGATAGCACTCAAGGAATGTTAATCATCTGGTCGACACAAGGAGGCCCAAGTATAGTAAAGGTGGAGCTTGCGCAACCATTCCTGTAAGTGAAGTCAATCTAAAGGCCATTGGAGCAGCTCCTTTGGAGAAAATGAGATGGCTTTTGTTGAGATTAATGCTCAAACTTGAGAGGTTTTTGAACCTGTCAAGAGCTTGCTAGAGGAGTAGCTTTACAAAATAGCTAGAGGTCATCTGCAAAAGAGTTAATGTTGATCCTTTAAACCTAATGAATAAGGACGTAGTTCCTTTCTTGAAACATTTTTAAGCTTGGGTGATTGAACTTTAAGAAATAAATCGAGTACTTTAAGAAAAATTGAAAGCTCGTAAGGAGATAAGCTATAACTTCTTGGTACTCAAATAAGTTATGTTTAGAAAGAAATCGAGATTCCAATCGGAGAGCACTTTAATGAGAGTGTGAGAAGCATACATTCTTGAGGGAAAACGAAGTGCCAAACAACTCAAAAGTTTCTTATAGGATATAGAACAATACTTTATGGCAACAAAGGTACATGATACAGAAAAGGTGCTAATCATGACAATATATATGGTGGGTGATGTAAAGTTATAGTGAAGGACAAGAACCTCAAATGGCAATAGGTTTGGTAGACCTCCCATTGACACATTTAAAAAAAGTGAAAAAGGAGCTAATTGATCAATGCCTCCCCAATATTACTTCACAACTTACAAAGGAAGCTTCAAAATGATTAAGGCAAGATGGTTTAATGAGGGAGTATGTGAGGCAATTTATATCTTTGATATCAGACATGTAAAACATATCGAAAAAGGATAAATGGTTCAACTTTATAAGCACCTTACAATGATAGACATAAATTGAGCTTAAGAGGTAAAACATGAAGGACCTCTTTAGCATAATAACAACTATAGATTCGTTAGTAAATCTCAAAATACTACACCTATTTAAACTAGCAAAGGGTAAGAAGAATAATGGAACTTAAAATGACTTGGAGAAAAGCAAGGAGAAGGTATGTAAAACTTCTCATTGTAAGTCAAAGAAATAATAAAAAGATATTATTTCTTTTGTGAAAGGCCATATTTTTCTTGTGAATGCTCAAAATAAAAATTGAGGAAGGAAAAAAATCAATTTCATAGTTGCAAATGATCAAAGAAAAAGAGGTGAGGACTCGATGAAAGAAGCCTATCTCAGTAACTATACAATATTGGGCACAATGAGCCTTATTAAAAAGCATCCTAGTAAAAGCAAACTATCTGACAGAGAGGGTAAATGTTATGTTGGTGATGTGCCCATAAAAAAGAAGATTTTCTATTGTCTTCAAACTTTAGATCAGGATTCTTCAAGGGAAATGCTAATGGAGTAATGCCCACATATTATCTTGATTGGAGTGTTAAATTTTTCTAGTGGGGTAGTTTATTAGATCTTTAAGTACAAAATTACGTACATAATCATGTAAGTGTGAGTAAGCTTTAATCGATTCTTGATACTGGGGTTGATATGAAGATAATATATTAACAAGAGAAAAAGGAAAAGACCTTTGAGTAGGTAAGAAAAAATAAGTATTATCGATAAAAGCTTAAGAGTAAGCCAATGTTAGCATACATTAGTGCACATTGACAAAAATATTTGATGATGGGCGACATTTACATGTGACATATCTAAGTTGTGATATATCCAAGTGTGTAAAAAGATGCTTAACTTTGACAAGAAGGTTAAGAGTTACATAAATATACGAGGTTTATTATGCAATGACTCAAACTATTGTTAACTTAGGTCATATAACAATATGACTTCACTATGGACGTGTTTAGATGGAGCATGCATAAAGATGACTTGAAATAGCTAAACTCATCAAGGCACTTGTCTTCAAGAGTCAGTGATGTAGCAACATTTAACAAAAACATGGAGATAGTAAACTAAGAAAATGGGAGCACTATACTACAAAATAAGAGCAATTTTTCAAGTAGTGAGAAAGATGTCAAATAATATGGTAATGGAGTGGGTCATATCTTATATGTGCTAAAGAGGAGTTCGTGGCATAAAAGTTATAACTTCCTACTAACTTGGTGAGTTAGTGAAGAAAATGGGACATTTAACTTAATAAGTCCCTAATTTCTTATAAGTTTATATAAAGACATCCTTTGTAGTTCATTTTATACAATATTAGGTATATTCATTAACGCGTAAGAGAGTTGAGAGCTTTGAAAGAAAGTTCTTGTTGAGAGCTTCGAGTAGGAAAATCTTGAATGGCTATATTATATAGTGCTTAAAATTGTAAGTAACTTTAGCCATTGTATTGTTTTATTGTGTGATTATATCAACAAAAGGTTGTCTTTATCTTATCTCTTCTATTCATATTTTGAATAATTTGTGTTTTGTACTTATGTGTTTAAGAGTTTAAATGAAACATATAACATGAGTCTTGTGAAGGCTAAGTTAAGCTTTGGCAAACTTAAACTTGACTACTATATAAGGACTTAAGCAATTACATTCAACTCCACTGTACCTAAAAATTCCATTGATAGTAACTCTGAGTATCTATTAGGCATCTTTATTTTGTAATTGTTTCACCTTTTCCTTATTTTGTTAGAATGAA
>JANIHZ010000210.1:19583546-19596340 GCA_027478365.1 Erythroxylum rufum | reverse complement strand
CTATTAAACTAATCCATTCAAACCCAATTCCTATTCCAATAATCCCCTAATTAATGACAAGTCATGTATCCAAAATTTCAATGCTATCTGACTGTAAATTCTACTACCATTTATCAATTGGTCTGCCACTTGATATTTTTTCTAGTCCAGAAATTATCCCGAATTTTTCAGAAAATTTTCCAAAATTCTCCAAATATCCTAAGACAACAATTACACTCTCCAAATCAATTTTCAATATAAACAAGTCACAATTTTCAATAACAATCACGTTTATTAACAATTATACTCGGAATGTCAATGAATACATGTACAATTATTGTTACGTGCAAGGATTCATTATTTATGCACATGTGCACCTTATGAAATGCATAAGCATGAGATGTGTTATCCCAATTTCTCTTATTGATCTCACATATACCAAATTTATAGGGTTCTAACCCTTTGTATGGAACCGGGATATTACAAAACAAGGGTGGCTAAAGTTGTCATAGGAGGGGAAAGTTAGTTATTCTGACAGTGGAATAAAATAGTACGGGAGTGAGGGGAATATCATGCAATTGATTCTGTCATTTTACGTAGAGTTGAGCCTAAGGTTAGAGGAGCTAAGACCTCAAATTCTAGAGCATTTATCCTTGTTCTTTTACTGGTTTTTGAAGATCAATCAATATAGACACTATTACTGCGATTGTTGTGTTTTGCCATATTTGTGTTTTACTTGTGTCCATTTGGCTATGGAAGAAGAACTTTGTGCAGGGTCTATCAGGGTCTCACCCATCACTAGCGGGAAATAGTGTTGGCGTGATAATGGTTTAAAGATGTCACCGATAATTCGGGCTCACTCAAGACACCTTTAAAAAAAACTCCTTTATCAGAATAAATATTTACTTCTTTTCTCCCAAGAAATTGGAAAGCTTTCTTAGCGAACTCCTGTTATTTTGTTTTAATAAATTATTAATCCTTAGCATTGTCAATCAGTTCCAGCAGCAAGATTAAATTCCAGTAGAAATGTCTAGCACCTATCTGCTTGTCTTTATGGATGTTGCTGCATTCAAGTCAAGAATTCTGCAGAATCTATCTGCCTTCAGTGATACTATATGAAAAAACTGGATAATATGACAGGCACACAATATGAAGACCAGTGACCACTACCTATATGTGTATTTTTACAATCTTTTGTGACTGCTTGTTTATAATTCCTGACCCGAATCGATACTTTTAAAGGAGCAGTTTGTAGACTCCCCTCCATCTATGCTTGTATTTGAAAGTCTCTCCATTCGTCTTCTCTTGGACCGGCTTTTAGCTTCCTCTTCCTTTTCTCCAACAAACAATAAAAATGATTGAATCCGTTCAGATCTTGAGCTTCTACTTAATGACTCAGGATCATCCGAAGGGTACTTGTAGAACTGCCGCACAATCCTTATTATGTACAGAAGTACAGCAAACAAGCAAGCTATGCCACAAATGAGGAAGAGACCCCAGAAGGATTTTAGTTCAAGCCTGTTTGCTTCTTCTTTTGCACCGTCTGTCCTGCAGGTACTTCTAAGAAGCCATTTGTCATTAATTCTTCTGAGTTCTCCATTCTCGGAGAGTTTCAAAATGGCAGTTGACAAGTCAGATGCTAGTTGTGACTCTCTTGGAAAAGCCTGATGAGAAATAGCAAATTATGATATTAGACTTGCAATAAATTCGCAAATTTTAAGTTGGAGAAGATGTGACGATGGTAGGCATATCAACATATAGTTGAGAATGTAGAACAAAATTAATGGGTTGTACAAGAATAACTCTCATCCATGTGAATTTCTGAAGTAAACTCCAGAAGGAAGCACCATTTGCATATGATATAAAAACTAAAGGATACGGCCAATATTGAGCTGGATATACTTACAAATCCCCATCCAATTTTGCTGAATTCTTGGCCTATAATACTAAATTCACATTGTTTTGAGAGGAAGAGGTCTATATATGCTCGTTGGTCAACAACTGCAGCAACACCGCCCTTCTTGGGACCGTCTTTTAAGGCTTTGGCATAATCCTGCTCAGAGTTGAGAGGGATAAGTCTAGACCTGTCTATCTTGTAATTATCAACTAGATAGCTTTCAGTAAATGTTCCACGTTGGTAGCCAATGGGGTCCTTGCTCGATACCAGACTTTCAATCCCTTTAATGGGTGAAGAAAGCCGTTCTACTGTTAGAATTGATGTCAAACTTGCGGTATAGCTTGAATTGAGTATTAGAACTACAAATAGCCAAATGACTAAGACAAGCCGGCCAAGGGTGCTGATCAGTTTTTCTCCTGCATTTGTTAAAAATAAGAATCACATGATTATATTATTACATATAAGAGCTCCGTTGTCCCTTTGCAAGTAAATCACAATATCATTTCACTTACTATGGGAGAAAGTTAAGGTTGAAAAACCGAACCTGCAGAATATACACAAAAACCTTATTAGTTATAACCAAATCTGGAAAATCAACCTGACATTCTCACTAAGAACTGTACTTTGATGCACTGACCATAGAATTGTTACAACTTGTCTTTTAGGAGGGCCTCGAAAATCCTGGTTCAGCTTATGCTCCAAGATGCATACAACAGCACCAATAATCAAGAAAAATATTGCTGTTATGCACCACATCTTTGAAGTGAATGGCCTTAAGAAGGCCCAGGCGCTAGACTTCGATTCCCTAACTGGGGCTACTATGATTAGGCCAGATTCCACATATGGCTGTGTGAAATCCACCGTCCTTGTTCGCTCAGGGGTGATGGCAATGTCACCGACTACAGCGTCGTAAACCTATATGCAGACCAAGAAAGACGTATCATTAAAAAGAATGGAAAGACAATCTAGGCTTCAAAGTTGTTGGTTTGTTTACTCACTCCTGCAGAAATCAAATGCAATAACTCTGTTCTGTTGGGGTTCTCATGACCATCCCCAAAAGCATAGAACTTGTAAGGGACAGCAAAGGGCAACAAGTTCACAGCAGCTGTAAATATATCAATGCAGTAGCCTCTGAATACATTCACCCCTTCTACCGAGACGAAGTCGCGATAACTCACCCGGTTGGGTACTCCAATTTTTAAATACCTGCCACTGCTAGAAAAAACCCACCCACGAGGCTTCATTGTAGTTCCTCCAGGCCAGATGACAGTATATAGACGTTGACTAGAACTTGATCGATTAGATGGTTTTATAATAGGCTTTTCTGGAGGAAAAACTGATAAACCAGAATCGTCGGACCAATAACCGACCCTCCTGAACCCAGTGCCAATTACGTTGATGACTTCATATGCAGGTCGAATGAGGTTCCCATCTGAAGAAACCTTCATTGGGCCTGTTGTACCATTCATATAAACCTGTAAAATGCTACGGAACAACAAGTTCCCTTGATCAAAAATATTCAAAGAACTCTCGTACATACTCCTACCATGGTTCTCTGCAAATCTCGGGTCACGCGAAAATGAGACATTTCCTCCTTGACTGAAAAATGTATCCAATGCATAAGCTAGGAGCCAAACAGCATCATAGGCAAACAGACCATGAGAATTTAACCCTAAACGGCCTGTAGTTGTCTCTCTAGTGCTCAAGTTGGTCCACCTAGAGAGCAAATTCCGTTTCTGTTGTGATTCAGGACTATACACACGCAGTGTCAGAACACCTTGCATGTTATCCACTGCGTCTGAAGAAAGAGGAGATTCTGTATCCAGGACTGTTGTAAGCCAATCAGTGGCTATCCAAACATACCCATTTGCTGTCATGCCAAGATATTGTGCCACATTAAGCACCTCTAGACCCCATTCAGGGTAAGCAAGAAGAACAAGAATTCTGGATTCCATCATGGCCACCTTGACTAAAGTATTCATGATGTCTACTCGATTAACTTGGGAACTCAATGGAGCTTTATACGAGATCTTACAACGTCTTTCGGATAACTTGCCTCCTAATGCTGCAATCGCATTTCTTCCTTGATCATCATCCACAAAGATGGCTATTACATCCCTCCAACCATAGTAGTCTATGATTTCAGCTATTGCAGCCATCTGAAAAATATCACTCTGACATGTCCGGAGGAAGAAATGATACTGAAGTGAAGACAGAACGGGATCTGTTGCTGCAAATGATACTAGGGGTACCTGAAGCTCATTAGCTATATGTGATACGACATGGGCAGTAACAGAAAATTGGGGACCAATTATGGCCACTGTCCGGTTCTTCATCAACCTTAAGGCTGGAATAATATCGATTAAACAATCCCAATTAAACCCATATTTCCAGACATAGAAAGTTAACTGAATATAATAGAAAAGCTGGTGTTTTTAAGTACTTACCCTCAAGCAAGCCCACATATCCGCTATATGCAGCGTCCTGCATAGTAAGGTGCAGCTTCGTAACTCCAAGGACAGAGGGATCATTGTTCACGTCGTTCACAGCAGCCTCTATTGCGACCTTTGCAACTTTCCCGATGGTGGAGTCGAAAGAGAGAAGAGCACCAATGTTTACATCTTTAGGTCTTGCGTTGACATTCACACTGACCCCTTTCGTAGAGAGGCCGCTGAAAACCATTAAGACGACCAAAAGAGCTTTTTGTAGAGTATACTGCTCAACTAAAAACCCCATACTGTTACCTGTACGCAAGCAAATGGAACGAATATATAAGAGACTTCACTAATTGTTTGTCTGAAAAATATGCTGACTGTGTAGCGCCAAAACAGAGATATCAGAATGAAAGAGCGATCTTTAACTAAAACTTGCGCCCAATTAAATACTGCAGGAGTATCTTAAGCGTTATAGCCAAATTTAAGTATGGAACTACCTCACAAATGGCCCTTCGACACGTAAAATTCTAAGGTGTTCGAGGAGTATCGGTGTCCATACACTTTCCAAGATTTATGTGTCAGGGGAAAATTCAGGTTCGTTGGCAATTAATATTACCCTTAAACTAGTACACGTTCACGAATCTGCATACTGCAATTGACTTGACGAATGTAGAGAGGTCGTTTTAGGCTTTACATTGACGCTAATTTTCCAAAGATACCGTTGGCAACTACGAAGATGACGATTCCATTTACATCTACATCTTGATTTAATGATTTTATGACCTGTTGGTCCACTGTCTCCAAGCGAACAAATATCACCCACAGGACCACAGGACCACGAGATAACTCTGTTGAGCGTCCCGTCCTTTCTGAAGCAAACAAGCAACTTAAACCTTTATACAACCAACGATGACTTCCGGGGTCCCGCAGTTTGGTAGAGTAAATTGAGATTGGAGATGTCCATCCAGAAATTCTCCAGGAAAAGAGCCGTCAGCTTTTCGACTTTTCTTAGTAATTAAATCTTAACAACCATCATTGATTGCCCAACTGGCTGACATAATTTTCATGTATCACTTCTTCCTCGCAGAAACAGTGATTACGTACCGTTGGTGTTTATCTTCGCGGACATCTTAGTTGAAGTTGCTTTCTTTCTTTGGTTTCTACACTGCAATCTTTGTCATATTATTGGTATATGGATCATAAACAGTTACTGACTAAATACAGCTCAAGATTTGTAAGTACCAATCTATTGTTTAGTTAACACCGGAAACTGTAGAGATTCGAATGGAACGCATAAAAACAGAATAATCGATTCTTGCAGATTATTAAAAGAAAAGAGAAAAACAAAAGAGATTGTTGTTCCATATTGGGGACGAAAGAAATTTGGATCACGTTCACGTCAGAGAGTTCTTACGAACATAGTCACGGTTGGCCGAGGAGGCGAGACATGATCTAGGCCAAGGAGGCGAGACATGATCTATGTTGTCAAATAACAAATGATAATCACGAACAAAGAAAAGGCATGGAGAGCCATGAATCCAAGGAGAACACATGGCCACCAATTTTTGTGCAGGACTCCACGTGTCAGCTCCCCATATCACTTTGTCAACTCCTACAATGGCTACCGAAAAACTTGGAATCCCCAATCATTCAACCACGTGATGAAAAACTTCGTTCTTCTTCTCTTTCCTCTTAATGGTCCTCCATTTCCTACTAAAATGCTATGGTCTCAACTTGGCTTTGCCTTCTCATCCCCTCTCACAAAGATGCAAACTTTATCTTCAATCTTATAAGTTCTAGCGCTCTTCGATGAACTTTTGATCTGGGTTTTCTCTTAAATCTGTATCTGGGAAATGTCGAGACGAGTCTCAAAATTTGAACCAGAATCTAAGTAATAAAAGGAATGCTGTTATTTCCCCTAGTAGTAAGCAAAGAGCCAATTGTTGTGATCTTCATTTCATAATTTATTGTAGTTTAGAGTTCAATTAAATTCTCCTATCCGGTGCTATTATTTCAATAAAACTTGTTTCGCTGTATGTATGTATCCGAAAGCCAAACCTGTCGCTGGAGCTACGGCTGAGTCCAGCTAGGTGCAGTTTTTACTTATAAAAATAATTGAGAATGGATTAGCCTTTGGATGATGGCTCAAGGAACGCATATTTCACCTCAGATACCAAGGTCCAACAAGAGCAGTTTGTTTATCTCGGAGAATCGGAATGAGGAAAATTTGGAGAGTCCGAACCAACTGAGTCTTGGCAAGCCACCGACAGCTATGCGCCATTGCAGTAGTACCCTGTTTCTGGCAGAACCTGTGAGTCAATTTATTCCTAACCTTTTTGTTGATTCGGTTTACTAGGCTCTTTTTTTTTTCTGTACTATGAAATTTTAGACCAAGTCCAACACAAATTAAGGTCTGAGGTCATGCTTTAGATCAAATGATTCACGAAGATCTATTTCATGGATCAAGCTCAAGACATGTGATGATATGCGTTGATTCTCATGGTAAAAGAATCCGGTGAAGAAATATGAATTAAACTGCTACTTTTCAAACATAGTTTCCTGCAATTAAAATACTAGTTTCCCCATATTTAGTTTCCCCATATTTTGAAGACCTTGGGAAAACAAACCATGTGAATTGCCTATGTATATGTTCTCATAATGATTTTCCAATCAGCCCAACTGTTTTACATGATTTCACTGTCCATGAAACAAATCCAGAAAAGCATTTCTTTGCTGTTCAGAAGTTTATCCTGTTTATTTCTAACGGATGGAGCAGCAATGCGAACTGATTGCAATTATTGTTCGCAGAACAAAGTTCCAAATATATGAAAATGATCGATGCCCCATAAAAAATATAAAATTGCTACTGATGAATATTGCAATGAATGAGTGGATTACTGTTAGAGGATGTGTGTTCTAAACAATCTTCCTTAAATAAATTTGCATGTGTGCTTGTGTCTGTTTGTAAGTCCATATGGGGATTCATGTGTATCCGGAGATACAATCGCTGTGGTTTGCTTTGGTGCACTATATTTTGATTAGATCATTGTTATCTTCGTGTGTTACTTCCACTACGTAAACGACAGGTCAACCTATTTTTTCATTCTTCTTACATGTTTAGGAATCAAAATTTGGAGTTATTGGCTATAAATCGTCATCTAATGAGAGTTCTGGATATCAGCCTGTATTTCGCTCTGGAAGCTACTCTGAGAAAGGACCAAAACAGTACATGGAAGATGAGCATATATGCGTGGACAATCTGCAGGAGCACCCTGCTACAGATTCAAATCTTCCTTCTCCTGGAGCATTTTATGGGGTCTGTAAGTTAATAAGGTTGTTTCATTCAATCATTGCAACGTGAATTAATTATATTCATTCTGGTCAATCTGGAATGGTCTAATGAAGGTGAAATTGACTCTGGCATATAAGTTCTTTCGCATACGTGCACTGTCCTAATCCGGGAGTTGGTTGCTTATGAACTGGAATGGACCAGCTAAAGAGGAGAGGGGGGTCGATGTAGAATTCCATGTTCTGATGCACAAAATTAGATTCATTCAGGTGTAATTGCTTGCTGGTCTCTGCAGGTCTTTGATGGTCACGGTGGCACTGATGCTGCTTCATTTACTAGGAATAACATACTCAACTATATTGTGGAAGATTCCCAGTTCCCATTAGGCACGAAGAAGGCAGTCAGGAGTGCGTTTGTGAAGACTGATCACGCACTAGCTGATGCTAAATCAGTTGATAGTTCCTGCGGTACGACTGCTTTGACTGCCCTTATTCTGGGAAGGTCAGTGCTTTTAGTCTCATACCTTTTACCTGCTTTGAGAGGGGTGATTGTCCATGTTAATTCTTTTCCTAGAAAAGTTTTCTTCTCATTCACTGAACCAGATAAATTTGTTTTCTGTAAACCATTTTGATGATCCTTTTCCATAATCATATGCTTGATACTGCCATCTTTATTCAGGAACATGCTCATTGCTAATGCTGGTGATTCTAGAGCTGTACTAGGAAAACGAGGAAGAGCAATAGAGTTGTCAAAAGACCACAAACCGAACTGCACCTCTGAAAGACTAAGAATAGAGAGGCTGGGAGGTGTGATCTATGATGGCTACCTTAATGGGCAATTGTCTGTGGCTCGTGCTCTTGGGGACTGGCATATTAAGGGCTCGAAAGGATCCAAAAGTCCCCTAAGTGCTGAGCCGGAGTTGGAGGAGATCAATCTGACAGAAGAAGATGAGTTCTTGATCATAGGCTGTGATGGGCTGTGGGATGTGATGAGCAGCCAGTGCGCAGTTACAATGGTCAGAAAGGAGCTGATGATTCACAATGATCCTACTACATGTTCAAGAGCACTTGTGAAGGAGGCACTTCAACGGAACACTTGCGACAACCTGACGGTAGTTGTGGTATGCTTCTCTCCAGACCCACCTCCTAAAATTGTAATTCCAAGATTACATAGGAGGAGGAGCGTATCCGCAGAAGGACTTGATCGACTCAAGGGTGTCTTGGGCACTGCCATGTGAGCAAAATATAGCCAAAGGCTTCTGTACAAAGAAGTCGAGTTCAACAAACATAAGCATACTGTTCTTTTTTGTTTTTTCTCCCAAGCTAAAAGCTTCCCCCACTGGCTATGCATATGCTTAGATTTTGCTCATTTCTTTGACCTGTATATTGTTTAAGTTTTTGTTTTTGTGCTGGACTAAATTAAACACCATGCCTTGTTCTAGCTAAAACTGTTGCATTTGCAATGTGATAAGAGAGCTAAACAGGTCACGAGGGTAGGCTATGCAAATGGATAAACATGTTCGTTGCTTAGACTTGTATAAATTGGTCAATGGTTAAATTCTATAACTAAAATAGTTAAGTTTTAAAAAACAATCACCAATTCGGGTGTGTGTTTTAAAAATTAAATCCAAAAAGTTTTAAAGAAAAAATTTATTAATTTATGTTATATATATAAAGTCCAAGAATTTTTGAGAACTTACAATTACTTTAATTTACAATTCTTTTTGATAATTACCCCTGTATTATTAATATTGATGTGATGTTACATTATTTAGATCTTATAATCTTTTATTTGTGTTGATCTAATTTAGTTTTATTGTGAAATAATAGATATTATTTTATGTAAGTTATTATAAGAAAATGTATCTTTATTAAAAAAATTATAAATTGATTTTTATTTCATAAACGGATAATCGTAAAAAATAAAAAATTATATGATCAATTATATTCAACATAAGTTGATAATAGTAAGAGTATCATTTAAGGCAAACATACCTTAAAACACATCATACTTTTTGACAATTTTAAATGATGTGACACTTTTACTCACCTTAGAAAAATAAAATGATCATAACGCTTGTTATTTAACTTTCAACTCATTTCTTAAAAATTTTAAATCCCTTATTTGAAAAAATAACAACGTTATCAATAGCTAATATTCTTTAATCATATGGCAATTTGGTGCATATAAAGAAGGAATTATAGTTGCATGTAAGTTATGTTATATTTCACATTTTCATCACTTTTTCTAAGTTCTTCTTCAATGAATTAGCTCTCCCACGACTCCATCATTATAAGTTTTCAACCCAAGTCAATGGTTAGCATTTTAATTATTTCATAACTACATGTAAAACCATTTATACATTTTTAAGTGCATTCACCTCAATTTTCATAAAACTTCACTTCTTTATATTTTAATTATCATAATTTAGGTACAATTGGTTTAGATTATGCACTTATAAACTAGAAATAGCTTGTATTCATATTTAAAGATGTTGAGATTCCTATAAAATTTCCAATAGGTTATGTTTAGAGAGCTAATCTTGAACTTCTTATCATTTCAATGGTGATAGTCTAATATTTTGCATGTTATGTTGTAGAGATCGTAGACATGAAGTTTGTTTATAATCGTTATTAGACTTCAACTTTAAAGATCAAACACATTGGAGGCAATGCATAAGTGGAGGAAAGCTTGGAATTGAGTACTTAAAAATGTTGGGTTTTTTTTATAAGTACCTACAAGTATATACATGCCATGTGTAATTTGTGTAGTCATTATCATAAACCTATGTGAATATTACCGCAAATCTATGTATATGCATAAGTTTTGGGTTCCTATGGCATATTGCATATATTGATGATGTCCTTATATGACTGAATACTTGTGAAGTTGCGTGATTGATATTTGGATTGTGTATTGATGTGTTTGATTATAATTATGGAGAAGAAAAATCTATAAGACATGGCATTTGATGTGTATGCATCAGGACTAGATGCCCATTAGTTTGATTATAAGAGATGATTATGATATGATATTGAGATATGATACAGACCGATCCTGGTTAATGTTTGGCTTCGAGGCAGGTCAATATTTGATATGTATATTATTAATATGATTATGATTATGGACATACTGAGTGAGAGCTGGTCTGTTGGTGATGCTTGTCTCCTTGCAGCCCCTTTATACTAAGAGAGTCTTACTACTATATGAGTATAGGTGTACTCTAGGTCATTGGTGACGCTTACCTCCCTGCAGCCATTTGAGGTGTAAAATTGTGAGGATTTACCCTTGGAGACTAGGGTCCTATAGATATTCCTTCTCCACAATCTAGTGAGTATTGCATATGATTTTTCATGCATCATATATGTGTATTTATACTAGTATAAATTATATATCGTGTGTGAGTATACCATTAGGGGTCGTAAGACAATATGAACTTACTTAGTGAGGTCTAACTCCCTTCAACTCTTATTTTCAGGTTAGCTACCACCAAGTTTGCGGTAACGACTCCTACAAGTGTTAACTATATCATATCTATCTCTATGTATGTTTTCACTCATACTTGTACTCTAGCATCCGCAATGATATGATTTAGTATATTAAAAAATTCCTTCTAATGTACGGTAACATTATTGTACTTTGTTGTGTTTTTACTTATGCATGCTTGTATTGTTATTTATTTTGTTAGGACTTAGTATTTATTTTTGTCATTTTTAGTCAAGCTTACATGTGATTTAAGGGCTTTGAATTTTGGGTTTCTTGTACTTGATCGAGTCGTGACATATTTGGATTTCCTAAATATCATAACTATTCAAACTTGCTAACGGTTAGTTATAAATTTCATGGATATATTTTTAATAATTTGAAGGACTTTAGTAGAACATGCGATCATGACTTATTAACAATCCTGTATGAGATACAAACTCTAGGAATTAATGTGATTAATGCTAGTATAATTTGATCATGGGTTTGATAAAAGCATAAATGATATATCATCTAAGGAAGTAGGTAATATGAATCTAGTTAGGGATGATGAGATTAATGCAATGAAGGGTAGCACAAGGAATGAAAATAAAAGGGTTGAGTGAAACACAATATACAAAGTAGGAGAGAATGATGTTTCAAGATCAAAAAATGAATTTGATCCTAAATATATTCCTATAGATATTAGTTACATTGATGGTGAGATAGATCAGAATGAATTTTCTTCGTTGATGAAGAATACTTGCAAGTTAGGAAGAATTTCATGAAATATGCTAAACAATTTAGGTTTGATCATGTGATCGATGGTGATAAGAAGTATAAAAGACTAGTCCAACGTGATTTTGAATAGAATACTGTATAAGTGGAATGGGAGAAGAAAAGCTGATGAGCCTCATTATGAGTATGATGACTCAAATAAGGAGATGTCTACCCTAGTATTAAGTGATTGTGATGATTTTAGTGGTTATAAGAAAGTTAAAAGAAAAAAAGTAAAAATTTATAACCCAAATGTAGATCATAAAATTATAGCATTTGAGTTAGGAATAAAGTTTGAGAGTCTTAAGCAACTTAAGGCTGTTATAGTAATATTGTCTATCATGAATTCACATAACATTAGGTGGAGAAGGTCCACTAGATAAATAGAGATAGTTTATGCTAAAGGTTGTAAAGGAGAATTTTAAAAGTTAAAAAAGAGAGTGGAAGATATTCATAGTGAAGGTTTATCATCCTAACCATACTTACAATATGGACAAAATGAATAAGCAAGTGAGCTCTATATGGCTTACAAATGAATACTTTGAGAGGTTTAAAAGAAGCCTAAATTAGAATGTAAAAAAGATGCCTTTTTATAAAGTAGAAAGATTTGTCATCAATGTTATAAAAGTGATGTGCTAAATGGCTTAAAAATCATGAAGGGTGGGGCATAAAAGAGTATTATGTAATGTTGTGCTTATATGACATGAGTTGCTTAGGACAAATAGAGAAGCTACATTTAACATTTAGACTAGTTTAGAAGTCCCATAATGTAAGTTTAGGTTTTGTGTAGAATTTAAGGCATTAATACTTACTTTTTACAAGAGTACAGAAAGATAATCGGATTTGATGCATTCTTTTTTAAAATATTCTTATGCGGTGCTTTATTTTTAACAATGGATAGAGAAGAAAATAATTTAATATACCTCATTTCACAAGTAGTATTGGAGGGTGAAAA
>JANIHZ010000210.1:19456934-19471460 GCA_027478365.1 Erythroxylum rufum | reverse complement strand
ATTATTAATTAGACATAATGATAATAATAATACAAACTATTGAATTACAAACTATTCATAATAAAAATATCATCGAATTACATCTTTCTAATCATATTAAAGACTAGGGGCATATTCGTTATTTGTACTATTTTCTGTCTCTGTCTCCTACAACTAAACACATCTGTCCTGGAGACGAAGACAAGATTCTCTGTTTTGTCCATCATAAACCAAACAGCTCACTGTCCTCAGTTTCTGTTCCGTTCCGTCTCCAGATTTCTGTTCCGTTCTGTCTCCAGCTACCGGAGACGTTAACCAAACGCAACATAAGATCTGCCCTTTGTGCTCGTTCCCGCAGTCCAAGTGACCCATAAAGGGAATGAAAGAAAGCATACTTTTATCATCAAACTAGGGCAGGGAGAGATTGATAGCAGACCTCTATGTGTGATTTGAGTTAGTTTATATTGAAATTATATATTATATAAAGTCTTTTATTTCAATTATCCTAAACTATCAGAAAATTTTAAACAAACCAAAAGTTTAGTTTAATAGTAAGAGTACTTCAAATTTTAATACAGTGCCATCCCTTTAATTTCTAATTGATGAACAGGTATATAATAAGAAAAATACTTATAGAAAATAAAAATTTTCAACTAATTTAATAATTTATACAAAGATTTTCTACTAATTCAGTGATTTATACAAAGTGTATAATTTTTTAATATTTAACATGAAAAACTATTAATCTCATTAATTAATCTAGACGAAGAGTTATATTAATAATATGTTTTATGCTAAGATTATCATTTTTTTGGTACAAAATAAATATAAACAAAAGGTTTAAGATGAAAAATGTTAAAGATTTAGGACTACACTAAGATATATTATATTTAAATTTTTTACTCTGATGTGTCGCCTGATTCTATGAGACGTAAAACAAACCCCTTATTTTACTCTAACTCTAAAATTTTCGATCTTTCTAACAAAACCCTTACTACTGATTGGTTTAAAGGCTAAAATAGATAAAGAATATAATAATTATTTTTAACAATAAAAAAGAGGAGGAATAGAATAAAATATGTATTACTTTATTTGATATATTGTTAAAAAATTTCTATGTCAATATTTGGTTTGAAAATATAAACTTAAAATGATAAAGAAATAACTAACAAAAACACCAAAAATATAAACTTAAAATGATAAAGAAATAACTAACAAAAACACCAAAATATTTTTATTATTATTTTATTTTATTTTTATTATTTTTAAATTCTTTGTTATTATTAATTTTCTTGTTATTATTATTAAATTCCTTATTCTTATTAATTTTATCGTCAAACAACAGTGTACCTTCTCTGTTACAATCGTGCAACTTCTTGATGTTTCCTCTCAGTCGCGATTGTACTTACGCACAAGCACAATTATTAAGATTATTGTAAGCAATATAAATCGTAAATTTATATATTAAAAAGAGATTATTTCAAAAACTATATAATTTTAATTTTAATTTTAACTAAATAATTTGATGAACATTTATCAATTAAAATTTGATAAATTTGACACAATTAGAACATTCTCAAATTTGTTACTTCACATTATCTTTTTACTTGTCATCAAATTACCGTACTCCTTTTTATCTTTTTTGTTACCATTTCCTATCATATCTAAATATAGAAAGCATAATCATATGCAAATTCAATTAACAATTTTCCATTTGAACTAGAAAATTATAATATTAACATTGAATATCTTTTAACTATTTTATAATCTTACCAACTTATTAAATCTTAAGATCGTTTATTAGTGAACATATGGACAAGCTATTTTTTAGTTAATTAACATGATATACATATGTAATTAATTCTATATACCAAAATAACGAAAATTCATTTCCTTTATCTATGCCAAGAGATAGATTATATATAAATAAAGTTCTTTATATTAATTAAATTATGTAACAAAGATAATGGATCATACGTGAGAAACTATAAGCTAACTGTCACTATAGCCCAAACTTTTATACATAACCTACAAAAAATAGTAAAAAGTATTCTAGATTATACGATATATGCATGACAGTAACCTAAATCAAGAACCAGGCTTACAGAACTAGAGTGAGCAACAGATCAATTCAACTTCTCATCCATGACAGAAGCATATTTAACAGTACGTTTAGAAAGAAAAAATAAAAAATTGCATGTCTCAGCTGTCCTCTGGTACACAGAAAAAAAAAAGTGAAGGCAAAGAAAACTTACAACAGGAAAAAAGCACCATAAGCAATAATATAATATGGAACAATATGGGGAAGCAAAAAAATGGGAGCAGTCAAAAACAAGCATGGGCTAGAACCCACACGGCAAATTATTCATGCATTATCACATTCTAATATGTACTGGAAATGGTAGAACCAGGCCGCAACACCTATAGGAACAAATCTGGGAAGAAAAGGCCTCATCCAAAAGAAATTTTTGTCGTGTTCTTGACATCCATAACCTGACTAAAATGCTCTCCAGCTATCAGAACTTCTTTTTGGAGTTTCACCCTCCGATGACTTAAATGGTCCAGATGAGCCAAATGGGTCATTGTCATCAAAAGATCGGAACCCATGACTGTTATCAGTGTCTTTAGAACCACGAAAAGAATCAAATCGTGCCATGGAATTGTCCTTCAAGAATTCACTCTCACGATTACTAAATGAATCATACCTTGAGAACCCGTGGCTATGATCAGGATCACGAGATCCATTAAATGAGTCAAAGCTTGATGGAAATCCTTGACCAGGATCAGAGTCTCTAAATGAATCAAATCTTGAGAACCCATGGTTCTGATCAGAATCCCCGAATGAATCAAATCTTGAGAATCCATGACTTTGCTCTGAATCTTTAAATGAATCAAACCTTGATGCAAATCCATAAGTTTGATTGGACTCGCTAGTACTTCGCATGGAATCAAACCTTGAAAATGAAGGGTTTGATGATTGAAATAACCCACCATCATGCATGTTAAATGAATCAAATCTTGAAAAGCTATCAAAGGAGTGGTCCTCTGATCCTTCACCAAACTTATATGCAGGGGTACTGGGAACAGAATCTGCAAATATGGATGTGCTCTTTCCCTGATTATAAGCAGGGGTGCTTGGAACAGAATCGAAAACAAATGAGCTCTTCCCCTGATTATAAGCAGGCGTGCTTGGAACAGAATCGAACACAAGTGAGCTCTTCCCCTGGCCATAGGCAGGGGTACTTGGAACAGAATCAAACACAAATGAGCTTTTCCCCTGATCATAGGCAGGGGTACTTGGGACAGAATCAGCAAAGACAAATGGGCTCTTCTCCTGTAAGGGTCCTGTTTTAATTGGATTTAGATTAAAGCCATCTATACCAAATAAAGAACCCTCCTGTCCATCGTGATCCTTAACCTGCCAAAAACAGGGGGGAAAAAAATGACAAACGTACAATTATGCCAATAGAACAAGTAGGTTAGGGGGCCAAAAGCAATGAAAATGAATTATGAGACGTACCACTTCCTCCAGAAAAGAATAAAAGTCTCAATATATCGACTAATAAATTCAATTCTTATCAAAAACCCATACTCAGGATTTAACATGACTCACAAGTAACATTGTGCATGCATTTGCTTTAGTGTGTGGATGTATACAGATTTACATTGCTTTAAACAGTATTCTTTAAATTAATCCAGTTGCTAACATAAAAATCTTATGAAAACACCAAAGTTCACTAACCTTGCCACTATCAAAGCCCCAAACCGACTCTGTATCATAATGGGAATCGAATGTACCCCAATGGGGTTCATTAACACTTCTATCGTTGGAAAGAACAGATTCAGCACCACCTCCCTCACTGCACAAGTACACCACTAAGTACTTCAGATATCCCATTAAATCTACGAATAAAGAAACCTGGAACAAAGGAAAATACTGGCCTTGTCCTTGCAACCAAGATATGATCAGACAATTAATTGAGGTATCAGTTCAGACACAAATAGAAGAAAAGATATAACCAAGAAAAATCATAAATTAAACCGCACCTTGTGGTCTCTTTAGAATGAGGTGAACTGTCAGCACTCTCTCTAATTGGAGACTTTTGGATTTGATTAGCTTGATCTTTCGTTGGACTTTTCTGAGCAGGACTTTGAGGATTTCCAACCACACCATTCTCATTTTGATCATCTGCTGATTCTATCTCATTATTTAATTCACCTGAACTTGTATTCTTCTCTGACTTCGACTCAGCACTAAAGGGTGAATCATTTATGTCACCTTTACTAGAAGTTCCTTTCCTAATTGAAGTTTTTTCTTTTGGAGGGGCTACAACATTTTGGACATCCAAAGTAAGCTCCTTAACAAATGTGTACCCTGAACATGGTCGAATATGTTCATTCGTCAGGGCATTGATGAAATTCATCATGATTGTACGAGGTTGGATAAACTTAACCAGGTTTCTGTTTTGAAATTCAAAAAGGTAATAAAATCATTGCTCAAATAGGAAACAGTTTAGCATACCTTCATCATCAAACTTATCCCAGTCCTCATCCCAATCAACGGTTCCTTCTTGAATTCCAGGTTGCCAGCCTCAAGAAAGATGATAAAAAATAAACTCAGCACAAATAAAACAATGAATGTTCTTAAATTTTTATCCAAAAAAAATGAAAACTATTTCATCGAAACAACTAGGTGCAGCCATGGAGTAGTTTCCCTGTCTACCAGAACATAAGAGCACATAGATACAAGCAATGTCTCAAACGAAGGCAATCCCATGTCAGCATTG
This sequence comes from Erythroxylum rufum, assembly GCA_027478365.1. NCBI lineage: Eukaryota > Viridiplantae > Streptophyta > Magnoliopsida > Malpighiales > Erythroxylaceae > Erythroxylum > Erythroxylum rufum. The sequence continues at coordinate 19,466,694 of JANIHZ010000210.1, read as the reverse complement.
ACTATCAACAAACAAGGTCTAACCAATACAGCTAGAGAGTAAAAATAATATAACTAAGAACCATGCTAAACACTTGGCGACATATGGTTACTAATGTTCAATTTATAAACTCAAAAAATTATTGCAAAGACACTGCTCTAATATTTAGATTTTCAATCATAAAACACCACCCTATAGACATAATTATTTATGAAGGAATGCAGAAAAAAAAAACATTAAGATACTTGACAACAAATCCAAAAAGAAAACACAAGTGAAAGAAAGCAAAAAAAGAAAAAAGGCACATGAATGTAGATCATCTCTATCACACAACAAATCATTTTCTTTACAGTCGGTGACAATCAATAAGATAAATTAAATGTTGCATTCTGCCAACAAACATATCAAAATACTAAATCATAGCCATATCTTGAAAGGGAACTTTCATGTGCTACAATACACATCAAAAGAAAAGGCAAACTAAAATTCCAGATGAGCTTAGAATGCGATGTGTCATGAAGTTACCAAATGGCAGCTCAACCAGTGAGGTAGGTTTGGCGCGCAAGCCATATTGCTTACAGCGTTCATTCACACTTTTTACTAGCAACTCCAGGCTCGACTGGATACCATCTGCTCGTTCCTGAAAAAAAAAACAGTAAGAACAGGACTTATACACTATTGTTGTACAATCACAGACTTAAACTACAATCACAAAGCACCTTAAGGACATCTTCAGCAGTGCCTCCTTCTTCCATTTTAACAATTGCCTTGTATAGGTCCATTTTTTTCTCCTGCAAGAAGTAAGGAATTATTTGGTTGATATGTTAATAGAGAAAGAGGTCACCAAAATTATCTACTACATCAAAAAAGTAAATAGTAAAGGAAGAAAAAGTACATACTTGAATATCACGAAATGTTGCTTCTTCGATGGTTAATCTAGATGCTACATCTCCAGACTGCTTGTATTTCTCTATATACTTCCTCTCCAACACATCAACCTGATTAGGACTTCAATTGATCAGTCTTACAACTAGCAATGTGCAGCTGCAGAAAACGTATGTCAATCAACAAAGGGAGAAAAGATACCTCACGCCTTTCAGCAGACACCCTTGCAGTGACTTCATTAAGTCGATTGTCACACCGACTTTTATACAAAATCTGAGGGTTGAAAAACTCAATAATTAGCAATCATGTACGATGCCTGGAAAAAGAATGTCTAAATAGTTTTGAGTTTTGCTACTCAATTAGTTTAAAAGCTTAATTGGTCAAAAAGCTGTAAGTATGACATTCCATTGTATTTGATCATTTATCCTAGTGAATTGATAACAACTCCTAGTTCACATTGTTCGTAAGTTTATTATGATCAAATTAACCGATTCATTCACTATAAGAGTCTTTACCATATAGATCATAATAGGGATTTCATAAGCAATAGAACTCTGTTTTTCTTTATATCTTTCCAATGGAACTTCACCCTAATAAACCAATCTGAACTTTTATTACTTATATACGGCCTTAACAAACCTCCATGATATCAACTAAGCTATATGTTTAGCACTTCCATCATACATGAAACAATGATGTGATGGGACTCAAGCGCAAGGAAATAAGCAAAAGCCAGTTCTGCACTTTGGATCACTCAAGGAAAACATATTGAGTCATTGATACTAAATGTTGAACCTCGAGCTAAAAGCCTATATCCAGATACAGTAAGCTATTTCAAAACAAGAAAATGAGAACAAATAGAGAACATGATAACCATAAATTTTCTTATACATTAAGAGGAAAAAGGTTGGGGCAGACTTACAAGTTCCTGCATCTTGGTACGAAAGAACTCAATCTTTTGTCTAGAATCTGATATTTCTTTCTCCAATTCTTCAACCTTCAATCAAGAAAAGGAATAAATTTTCAAGACTATAGGTCAATGAGACATATATCAGTGTTCAACTGGAAATGGAGCATCTATCCACCATTCTTTGCATGCAGCTGAAACTTCAAACAGTAAGACCTACTACAGATGCTCACTAGACATAAGATACAGACAATTTTCACAAACGATACAAAATTTAGCAATTTCATAAGATAAGCATTAAAAAGAACAAATGCCTTCTTATCAGCTTGTGTTGCCTCTTGGAACTTTGAATTTAAAGAGTCCTGCTCTTCTTGGCTTAGCTGATCCACAAGATGCTTTTCCAGCACTGGCACTTTGGGCTTTAACTGAGGAGGTTGTTTTTCATCGGTATGAGGAACAGATGGTGGCCTTGGTGGCTTTGCTGCAGCAGCAGAAGGTGGGCGAGGACCATGAACAGCATGTGGATGTCTCAAACCTGGGGAAATTCATCAGCTTCTCATTTAAAAGAGAATTTACAGTGGAAGTACGAGTATAAAACTAATACTGAAAAGATGACATCATAAAGAAAACAGCACCAGGAGCAGGTGTCCAAGTTCCACTGCTATATGATGCAGTAGGGTGGCTTGTCATGGATAACAGAGCTTCATCTGATATTACACTGCCTGGGAGTGTTGTGGGAAGGGGGCGGCCTTCTCTAAAACGTTCCATCAAATAGAGAGCAGTACAGAACTCCCTCAAAGAAAGCATGCTGTCATTATCTTGGTCAGACAGGTCCCATACCTGCTTTAAAATCTCTGAAGCACCAAGACTAATTATTAGGCAGCAAAAAACATGTTCCTTGAAGGAAATTCTAAACAAAAAGCTGCAATAATTGTAGACAGCACTTCCAAAGCTCCAATGCAGAGAAAATGTTAAAGGAAAGAAAACTCTGTGAGCATCATCTTACGTTAACAAAATGCTACGCAAAGACAACCAACTCAAATTCTTAGTAAATTTTTCTCAATGCATTAGATAACAGTTTGCCTGAACAAGAATACAAGGAAACTATGCAATTGACACAAATATCAATAGCTAAAGGTAACTGAGTTTGTTACTCAACCTCTTGGCAGCCTCCAACTTAAAAAGAGATTCCGTGCTTGTTCACCGGTAACTTTCCCATCTCTATCAGTGTCTACTTGAATAAAAACCTTCATATACTTCTGAATATCAGATTGAGTCATCTTTGGCCATTGAAGCTGGGATTGATTGGAAACTGAATTCCCAACTCCAACAGAAAAACCAGAGGAAGGAGAAGTAGCAGCAGTTTGAGCGTTAATCTTCTCATTTTGTTTTCCTGTTGCTGGATCACCCCTAGGTTGTTGAGAATATGTAAGCTGTGAAGAGTTGTTGAAGCTTGGTTCAGCAGAAGGTTGGGGTTCAACAGATGACGAAACACTTGCTGATGAGGCCGATAAGTTGCTTGTCGAAGGTGCAGCTTGTAAGGAACCTTGTTTTGGTTCACTAGGACTTGCAGCAAAGACATCTCCAAAAAGTGAGTCAGATGAAAATCCATTTTCTGAAGATTTTTTGGAATCCTTTGTTGCTTGTTGATCTGAAAATAGAGTTGCATTTTGAGGTTTTGGAACAGAAGAATGCATCTGCCCAGCTGTCATTTGTGGCCTTGGTTGAGCAACAGTTGTCAACCCTGACACTGCCATCCCAAATGCATCCCGAGTAGGAGTAGCTGGTGGAACAACCCCTCTGTTGGGAATTAGAGAAGTTGGGCCACTTGTATTTCCACCAAGAAAATTAGTTGAGACTGATGAACTTGGAGGATGAGGAGCACCAACATTACCCCCTTTGGGTATCACTTGACCAGCAGGAAGTTGCTGAGAAGGGGAAGCAGGGATAGAAGGTGCAGCTTGGGGTGGTCTAGGGTGCAAATTTGGCTGTGTTGGAAAATACTGGTGGTTTGCGCTCACAATTCCAGGTGCTTGTGCTGGTCTGATGCCAACGTTTTGTGATGCTGTTACAGATGTGCTGCCGGTCAATTGTGCAGCATGTACTCCAACTTTAGAGGCAGGTGTTGCTGCGAGGTTTATTTGAGGTGCAGGAATTTTAGCTGAAGCAGGACCGTAGAGTGCCGCTTTCACAATATCTTGGGTCAACTCTCGCTTACTTTGTGCTACAGTGACAAGCTTAAGAGCATTATAGAATTCTTGTCGACCAAGGAAGCCAGCTTTCCTCTGATCAGCATGCATCCACACCTGCATGAGACAGAACATGAAACAAACTGTCATTGCTGTGACATGAATAATTCCACTTAAAAACAAAGTGCAAGTGGAATATATATCGTACTGAAGAAAACAGAGAGCATGACTAAATCCTAGCACAAAGAAATATGCACAAATTTTCCACACCTTCAAATGCAGAACCAAGTTTTTTACATTTCATAGAACTGACAAGTACAAACACTAAACCATGAACTTGTGAAATATATCTAATGATTAGCCAAACACAACCATTAAGACAGGTAAATAACATAGTGAGTAATAAGCATGTAACTCCATCTCATAAGTGATCCACCAAAGTCAAGGAAACTTCAAATTCTAAAAGGCAACGAATTAGGAGCAGTTTTAAAATGCCATAGCAGACAATAAATCAAGTAAACTAACAACGACAGTAAAAGCCATCCACCTAAATTGATTTTTACAGATTCCGTGGAAAGGAGGGAATGAAATTCCACTACCAAAAAATAATAATAATAATAAGTCAACTCTCCCAGCAACCTTACAACCACTAACCCAATCAATTCCACCTTCCTGGAAATATTCACTAAAGGCACTACTTCAAGTAAAACACAAGCCCCTAAAAACTGACATACTCGTATTTGATTGTTCTTTCATAAGGATAATAAAACACAACAACAACAAAGAGAAGTGAAAACGTTATTCAAATTTCTTGTCATTTTCTTGTATGAACGTATCCAAAATGGCTTCTCAATTCATCTCAATCAAATTATACCACCCGTTAATTGACTGAATTTGAATACGATAAATATATTGCCTCTCGGACTGGCAACATAGTCGAAACAATCCAAATCACAATACTCGATGCACTAGCAAATCCGTATCAACCCATCGGAAAAAAACAAATCCATGAACTGAATCTAAACTTAGATAGAAACTTGTCGAATATCTCTGATCCAGCCCAAAAGAAAAATTCCTAAAATAGAGAGTTAGAGAGGTACCTGAGCGAGAACTTGTTTGGACAAACCAGAGCCTTGAAAGAAAGCGACGGCTTCAGGTCCACTGATCTGACCGTCGCCATCCAAATCTGCTCTCCTGAAATATGCGTCGAACAGATCCGTAGTCGCGTTCTGCGCCGCCATTTTCAATCCAAAATCCCAACGAGATCACCAAATCGAATAATTCCAAAGATCACACCCACACTCTCCCGTTAGACTTTGAGCATTCTTCAAAGGTACACATCAAACATCCATGCCAACTCCGTGCAAAGGTGGAGAGAGAGAGAGAGAGAGAGAGAGGGAGGGAGGAGGAAAGATTAGGGAGAGAAGGTGAGATGGACGAATAATGACATCGAACCAAAAGCCCCAAAGCACCCCGGCTCACTTGACTACGTGGGTAATGAGAGTGATCCCTCCGTAAAACGGCGTCGGCTTCAACTTAAGTACTCTAATTATTTTTTAATTTCTGGTATTAAAAAATGGATTCGGCAGTCCGAAAAGAGAAGAGAGCCAGGAGTCTGGACCACCACCGGCGTGAAGGGACTTCTAGAACACTCCTCGTCTCTGGTCCGCCTGAAAACAATTCGAGGCATGCGGACATTATTGAATTGGATTGGGTGGCTTTACAGTTTACGCCCGTAACTTTTTTCTATCGTATTATTTAATATTTTTTATATGTGTAGGTTCTAACTCTTATTTGATAAAACAAACACACACATTTTTAATTTAAATAAAATGACAGGGTCTGTCCAAGTTTAAAAATAACAATAAGACCTCTTTAAACAATGAGAGCTTGTTACGTGATGGACGATAGAAGTCTGCTGTTTAAAAGAATAGAACCTCTTTCAAATTGAAAATAAAGAGTTTTTGTTGAAATGAATATACAACACAATATAACGTGAAAATATAAAAATTAAGAAAAGAGAGAGAAGAATGTTGTTGATTTATACTAGTTTGACTTACAACTCAAGCCTACATTTAGTCTCCAAATATGAGTGTTTCACTATGAAAATTTAGGTAATAATTTGATAAGCCTCTTCAAGCTCATGAGTACATATTTTTTAAAGTTCTCTAACCTTCCACACTAGTAGTATTAATTGAGCTTCTACAAGCTCACATGTACATATTTTTTAAGGTTTTACAACCTTCCACACTAGTAATATTTATCTAGCCTCTACAAGTTCTCAAGAGATGAAAATATAATTTGCTCGATATGAGCTTTAATGATCTCTCTCAAAAGAGTTTCTACCTTCTCAAACATAAGAGATTTGATAACAATATGACTTTCAAGAGTATTGATGTATTTCGAAGATCTGACGTATGTCCCCCATTCGCAAATGTAGTGATTCTTCTTTAAATAGACATCTTCTTCAAGCTAGTTGTTGATTTTCTTATATCTTGAATTAACTTTGAATCTTCAATACTATATTTGATAAAGTCTTCCAGTATCTAGATATTAAGACAAATGATCATATCATGGAGCTGATTGTGATTTGTAATATCCTTCGTGAAATCATTTCTAATAAATCAAGTAAGTTTATAAGGAAGGCTTCTGCAGTCTTTATCACATATTTTATTTCCTTTGGAGAATTAACCTGTTAGCAATAGAAGGAAATAAATTCAATTTGAAAGTTCACCATCAAAATCATTAAGCCTTGAGCTGACGCTATTAATTAAGTTTCTCAAATTTTATTTATTTTTATTAATTTAGTGATATAACTAATAAACCTAGGTCAATGTATACTATCTAAATTTCAACGAGGATAAATATATAAATGACTATTGTATTGTATATCAATTAATAAAATTTTAATATTTACTTTTATCTACTTCATTAATTGATTAATTTCTACTTCAGTTTTATCTTACAATCATTGCTATATTTCCATAAATCATTGTATTAGCCAATAAATCAATTGTATGATATTTCTAAAATTAGCAAAGTTGTATTAATATAACATTAACACATGCTACTTAAACAGATAAAGAAAAGACTTTAGGAATTGTTGTTTGGTTCCATTTATATTTTTCTATATTTTTTCATTTTTAAATAAAAAACTATTTGATTGTTAATGTTAATATTGCTATAATTTTATCACTGGTAATAATTACATATTAGATATAATTTAAAGATAAATCATTTTAATTTAATAAATTTATTTTAATCTCTTAGATAATATTTATGTAACACCCCACTCCCGTAAGACCCAAACCCGACATTGATGGTGATATCCGAGTTCGTGCCCCGCGAGGGTGGTGTGCTAAAGTACTTAATCATTTAGAAATCGATATAAAATTTTTTTAAATCACAAACATAATATGCGAAAATCGATACTTAAATTGGGCCCACATTCATTTATAAACATTTTTAATTAACACAATTTTCAATAGCCATTTGGGCCCCTTTTACAATTACAAAACACTCAAATCACTTCCGAATACAGATTCATAAAAAAAAAAGTTGTGGAAGATACAGTTCAATACAAAATAGAGAAATGCAATGCAGACGTGAACTGATCCTGACCTCTATTCTTCACTTGTATACTATAGGTATACTCTCGTTGGCCTAATGGGGTATTCTTCTGAGTCCTGAAAAATATTTGCAAATTTTGGGTGAGTTTTGCGAACTCAGTGAGTGACCATCATCAATGGCTCATCCAGTCACATAACGCATAATTTACACATCTCACTTTATTTCACATTTCACAGTATTTCACATTTCACATTATTTCACATTCAATATACTTAGTCATTCATATTATGCATATGCAATGCACATGAGACTCACTTTTCATTTGTTACTTTGTTGTGACCAAGTGCTTAAATTGTCCTATATGGGGCTCATTGATAACTGTCCCTTATCCACTTGGGGGATACAGGACTCATTAAAACGTTGAGCCTGAGGCTCTGAATCACTTTTGAGCTCGAGACTCATTTTCACTCGTTGAGCTTTAAGCTCTAATCGTTGACTACTCTGGTCACAACTGCCATTATATTTCATGCATTCATGTAATGGAATGCATCACTCACATTTGCATATCACATTCAATCACTTTCTCATATTATCGGACCTTATTCTGGCATTCAACACTTAGTTGAGAATTCACACTTTCATTCCTATGTAAATGCACATTTAGAACATATTTAACAATCACCTTAAGCACACATAGTTCATCCAATTCACATTCAAGTAGCACTTCAATATCCAAATCAAACATCATGAACTAGAATCCTTCCAAAAATCCAAAAGATTCCAAATGATCTTACCTTGATTCTCCACCAATTGAAGAGATCTTTAACTCAAATGGAAGCTCTTTTCTTCCTCTTCCTTTTTCTCTTCTTGAACAACTTCAAAATCTGTCTTGAAGACTAAGAAGAATTAAACCCTAGCTCAACTTTCTTCTTTTCTCTCAAACCAACAAAATCTCTTTCTCTTTCTTACTCATTTTCATTATTCTCTGCTGCTTATCCTTACATTCACGTTTTTCTTCTTCATTTATAAGCAAGACAACACTTCTTCTTCCGATTATGCTCTTAATGATTGAGAATTGTCCCATTTGCCCTTCCATTTATGCCATATGTCTTTTATACTTAAGTGTCTTGCCAACAGTACCCTTGAACAATCTAACATAACACTTTCTTCTAGAAAAATGTCCCCCATTGTCTTAAGTTTCTAATGCCACCAAAGTCATTCAATTTGGTTCAGTGATTTAAAAGATACACTTCAAACATTTTTGGACTGCGCTTGTCCAAAATAGTATACTATACAAAACTTCCATTTGGTATTCAAACATTTTAAAGACTGAATTAGATTCCAATTTCTTCATACCATTTGTAGCTCCATATCTCTAGTTTACCAAAAATAAAAAATAATCTCATTTGGAGCTCTACCGATATCGAAATCATCAAAATACTGAAGTATGTCATTTGAATAACACTAGTTCATATATTTAAGAACATACACACTGTACCTGTCCCACGTTTTTCACTCAATCTATCTCCCTTCATTATAGATGGCTACGATTTTTGGTAGAGATGTAGAGCAATGTCTTATGAGTCCAATGATTTAAGAATCAAGTCTGTTGAGTGTCTAGAGAAGAAGTTATGGCCAAAAGAATTCAATCTGGTTTTATCCCCAATCATATTGAACTCGTTTTGGGGAAACAGCCATAAATTTCTCTAAATATTTCTGATTAAGGTGTTCTTTGGATGGTTCGAAAGAGGACTTCAAGAGCTACAATCATGAAGACTTCAAAGACAAATTCTATCTTCTGTGTTTTCTTTCTTCTGACTTTTGTATCTTCTTACTTTTATATCTTCTTACTTTGCTTCCTTCTTTGTTTTGCTTCCTTCTTTGTTTTACTTCCTTCTTATCAAAAGGTTCATCTATTTCTAATATTATTATTATTATTGTTGTTGTCACCAAAATTATTAGACGTGAAGTCATTTTGACATAACATTCCTCACATCTCCAAAAGTTCTAAATCTCTATCTACACTCTCCAAAGCATCTCCACTTATAAAGGTCATAACTCTCGACTCAAATGTCCAAAAATTTCGTACTATATACCATTGAAAAGCTAGAAAGAAAATCTACAACTTTCAGGCAACTTTTTTAAAATCTCTCTAGATCAATTCCAAATTTTTCCTAAAGTACAAAAACGAATTTTACATTCATCCACCCATTGTACTGCACCCAGTTCT